>JABUQX010099044.1:5000-12500 GCA_015478945.1 Trachelipus rathkii
TTTATTCAAACATTATGCTTTCCAAGCATGAACAAAGTTAATTTTCATTAACATAGTAATAATTAACAAAATTTAGCATAACCCCCTAAACAGCATAATACCTAATGGGGTACAGACAAACAAAGTAAAGTTTTTACTTTCTCTGTAAAGCTAAACTATGAACATTACAGACTTAAACACAACACACACACACACGACACACACACACCCACAACACACATCACACAAACACACACACACACACACCAACACACACACATCACACACACACAACACACACACACAACAGCCAGACGAATAAACAGCCCATCATCATAAATGTAGTCAATAAATCGAACATACGAAGGGAAGTAAAACAAGTTTTCGTATTTTATAACATATAATTTTCATTGAAAAAGCGTTAAATAAATACATAAAAACATATAAATACATAAAAATATAAGTTTATTTTAAATATATTAATTCATCTGATCAGCGAACATGGGATTCAAGTTGGGTACGTTCTATATATCTCTCTAAAGATTCAACACCTTTTGAAAGAATGTAAGTATAAATGTCTTCAGCAACACTAAACCATTTTTTCGGCATATGTCGGTTCAACAGCACTCATTCTCTCATACAAGAGAGAAGTAAACTCATCCAGCTGATAGTTATTAAAGCATTTCTGTATACAGCATTTCAGGGGAAACCACATGTCGGTGTAAATACTCGTAGATTACACCGGAGCTATAACGTATTAACCTCATCGAGTAGTCAACATCGTTAAGAATGCGATGTTAATCGTTTTTTTTATTTTAAGCAACGTTGTAATAATATTTTCAGGTGTTCGAACTGTGAAAACCTATACATGTACGGTAAAGGTCACACAATCGACGGGTTTCCAGTAGTTGCGTACATCAAGGGCTTTTAATATTGTCAAACGACGAGAACACTACGTCTATTCTATTAGAACTCACTTATGTTGTCTTCCCTGCTGATATTTCACTAAACGTTGATCTCTCGGATAACAAACACTTATCCTCTACCCATGTAGCAGCGATGTCGACTTGATGAATCCATCAGCGCAAACGAATAAAGGTCTATTATTTGATCCTCTTTGGCAGAAATACAAGCAACGTAACGACGCCATTTGGTTTTACTCGATTAAATATATCTATCACACATAAACGAGGTAACGAAATCAATAGCGGAGACAACCAAAACATGCATGGAGATGCGGGGAGATGTCAATCGTACCAGTACAAACTAGCGAAAAAATGTCCTACTACTGACGAACAATCGTAAATGCGGTAAAACAACTTATAAAGGTAATGAGATTCCTTTCTTTCAGCCAATCAAGAAGAAAGTACAAGAATACAACAAACGCACAAACGAACCATATAAGTCAAAAGGGTAAACCTGCTTCATAGGTAAGACTATCGCTATAGCACAACACAACAACCAATCTGCGCCAACAATGACCGAACAACAACAACAACAACCAATTACAATAGTACAAAATAAGTTCTTTATATACTAACAATCGAATATATGCTAACGTAACATTGTTTTCAACGTTAATAAAGCTAACATAGCTACAGAACTAAAATTACTGTACAAATAACAATTAATCTAACACACCTTACAACACGAATTAAACACTAACATTAACAAAGTTCCATTATTAACGCAATAAAGTACCTAGCCCAGCGTACAAGACGTAACCTATTCACAACTTTTTCAGCATATCTCTAACATATCGTTGATAATTTTACTTAACACTATGAATTTACGTAGCATTTCCGAGTATAATTTCGGATAAAAACAATACAGCAAAAATGAGTTCTTTAAATACTAACCAGCGAATATAGGTTAACATTACTGTTTGCCACAATAAATAAAGCTAACATAGCATCATATGGAAACTAAGAAAATAAATGTACAACGACAAACTTAACACAACTTACGCACTAATAAACATTTAACATTAACAAAAGTTTCCACACTTAACACCAGTACTATCTAGCATTGCATACAAAACGTAAACCTATTCATACTTTTTAATAAGTTCCTATAATACTGGTCCAAAGAAGACTATGCTTACGGCACAAAGTTTTAGCTTCAATAAAGCACATGTCATAACCTGAACTAGAGGGATATAATGTACAATTGCAAACCTAACCATACCTCACGCGTGGAATATATCACTAACATCCCTGAAATTCCCTCTTATCAAAGTAAAGCAGCCTAACAGGTTCATACAATACTCGATATCTTCTGCTCCCACTTTTCGAGCATATTAGCAGCAGATAAAGCCGTATAATCTAACAAAATCCCTTAACAAAGTGACCAATCTATCAAAGATGCACCATCTTGAACTAAAGAATTGACACTTTCTTCATCAAAGTGTCATTCGTTTCGAGATAACATTTCATTTTGACCCTTAATGAATTAATACGTAGACGATAATCTTCAAAGTCTATTGGGCAACCTAACAATTACTCCAAAAAAAACGCTTAACCTAAGGCTCACTGGTTTCTAACACATCCATCGTCAAGTTCACACAGTAAATATCTATACAAAAACTCATCATTTCTCCAACAAATCAGTGTCTTAACATAACCTAACGCGTATGAATAATCCGCTGTAACATCCTGAAAATTCCCGTTACTTATCAAAACGATAAAGTAGTCCGCTAACAGGTTCATACAATTACTGAAATGTCCCACTTTTCCAAGCATTTCAGCAAACAGGTAAAGAACGTATTATCTACAATCCCCTTAAAAAAAAGTGGCCATCTATCCAAGATACATGCATCTTGAAACTATGAATTGACACTAACTCTTCATCAAGTGTCACTCGTCTTGAGTAATAAATCATTCTTGAAGGCTGATGAATCCAGCGTACGACATTAGGCAAATTCTCGGACAAACCTCAATACATTAACTCAACAAATCTTAACATAGCCACGTTTCTAAATTATCATCGCAGTTAACACAGTAAGTAATCTTACAAACTCATCATTTCTCCAACAAATCCGTGTTTAATTTCAACAGTCATAGATAATATTTTTAACATACTGTACTAACTTTACGAAATAAACAGCTTTTCATTACCAAGGTATCTAAAGCAACACAATCAACCTCCAAGAGAAACCATGGATTGCACCCCATTGAAAGGGTGTGATCCTGAGAGTGGTATCATCCCGAGTGGTAAGCGTTTTTACCCCTCCGAAGAGGGGTAAAAGGTCTCAGCCGCGCAGGGCTGAGACCTAAAACCCGGGTTTTAGGTCTCAGCCCTGCGGGCTGAGACGCCTTACCCTCCTTCGAGGGGTAAAACCCGTTAACCCCTTCGGGGTATCGATCCACTCTCAAGGATTCACACCCTTTCAATGGGTGCACTCCCATTGCGGTTTTTCTTTCTGGAGGTGGATTGTGTTTGCTTAGATAACCTCTTGTTAATGAAGCTGCCTTTATTCGTAGTTGGTTACGTTATGTTAAAATATTACTATGACTGTGTGAATAACACTGGATTGTTGAGAAATGATGAGTCTTTTTTGTAGATAATTACTGTGTTAACTGCATGATATGTTTAGAAACGTGAGCTATGCTTACGATTTGCTTGAGTATGTTTAGGTTTTGTCCGAGAATTTGGCTATGTCTACGCTTTTCATAGCTCAATGATGTTTATACTCAAAGACGAGTGACACTTTGAGAAGATAGTGTCAATTCAAGTTCAAATGCAATGTTATCTTTGATAGATTGGCCACTTTTTAAGGGAACCCTTTGTTAGATAATACGTCTTTACCTGTTGTCGATATGCGGGAAAAAAGTGGGAACAATTCGAGTATTGTATGACCTGTTAGCTACTTATCGTTGATAAGTAGGAATTTCAGGATCGTTAGCGGATATTCATACGCTAGTATTGTTAGCACTGGATTTGTTGAGAAATGATGTCAGTTTTTTGTAAGATATTACTGTGTTAAACTGACGATGGCGTGTTAGAAACGTGAGCCTAGTTTAAGTTTTTGTTGAGTAATATTGTTAGGTTGCCCTAGACTTTTGATAATGTCTACGTTTTATTCATAGGTCAAATGATGTTATACTCGAAAACGAATGACCTTTGATGAGATAGTGTCACATTCGTAGTTTTCAGATGGTGGCATTTTGACTAGATTGGGTCACTTTGTTAAGGATTTCTGTTAGATAATACGTGCTTTAGTATGCTGCTAATATGCTCGAAAAGTGGGAACATATCTAGTATTGTATATGACCTGTTAGCTGCTTTACCTTTGATAAGTAGGTCTCGATCCCCTTTCAGGAGTTAGCTTGATTATTCACGTCCGTGAGGTTTGTTCAGGCTTTGGGCAATTGTAGCATTATATTCCTTGTCTCAGTATGACATGTTTATGGCTTTATTGAACTAAACTTTGCTTCCGTAATGCCATATTTCTTCGTGGACGAGTATATATGAACTTATTAAAAAAAGTATGAATATGTGTTACGTTTTTTCCAATTGCCTAATTCTATGTTAACTTTACATGGTGTTAAGTGTGGAACTTTAGTTAATGTTAATGTTATTAGTGCGTAATTTCCGTTGTAAGTTCCTGTAAGTTGTACATTATTTTCTTAGTTCATATGATGCTATGTTAAGCTTTATTATTGTGGAAACATTGTAATGTTAACTATACATTCGCTGGTTAGTAATAATAAAGATCATTTTTGTGCTATGGTTTATCGAATGATACTCGAAAATGCCTACGTAAATCATAGTGTTAATGTAAAATTATCAACGATATGTAGAGTATGCTTGAAAAAGTGTGAATAGGTTACGTCTTGTACGCTGGGCTAGGTACTTTATTGCTGTTAAGTATGGAACTTTGTTAATGTTAGTTGTTTATTCGTGTGTAAGGTGTGTTAGATTTTGTTATTGTACAGTATATTCTTAGTTCTGGTAAAGCTATGTTAGCTTTACTAACGTGAAAACAATGTTACGTTAGCATGTATTCGTTGGTGTATAAAGAACTTATTTTTTGTACTATGTTATTGGTTGTTGTTGTTGTTGTTGTTTGTTGTTGTTGTTTGTTGTTGTTGTTGTGTGTTGTTGTTGTGTGGTGTTGTTGTTGTCTAGCGAGAATATATACCCTTTTGAACTGATATGGTTCGTTGGTGCGTCGTATTAGTTTACTTTCTTCTGATTGGCTGAAAGAAAGATCTCATTACCTATAAGGTTTTGTTTACGCAGTGACGATTCTCCTCAGTAGGACAGTTTTTTCGGCTTGTACTGGTACGCATGACATCTCCCGCATGCTCATGTCTGTTGTGTATTATCTTTCACAAGGAGCTTCGTTAAATTTCGTCCAATGATGTGTCATTTAATATTAATCGTAAACCAAATGGCAGTCGTTACGTTGCTTGTATTCCTGCCAAAGGATCAAATAATAGACCTTTATTCGTTTGTGCTGATGGATTCATCAAGATTATCGACATCGCTGCTACATGGGTAGAGGATAAGTGTTTGTTATCCGAGAGATCAACGTTTAGTGAAATATCTAACAGGGACGACAACATAAGTGGTTCTAATTAGAATAGACGTAGTGTTCTCGTCGTGTGACAATATAAAACGCCTTGATGTACGCAACTACTGGAAACCCGTCGATTGTGTGACCTTCTACGTATCTGTTAGGTTTCGCCACAGTTCGAACACCGTGAAAATTATTACAGCGTTGCTTTAAAATAAAAAACGAATTTAACATCGCATCTTAACGATGTTGACATACTCGATGAAATTAATACGTAATAGCTCACGGTGTAAATCTACGATATTTACCCGAAACATGTGGTTCCCCTATAAGCTGTATACAGAAATGCTTTAATAACATCAGCTTGGATGAGTTTACTTCTCTCTGTATGAGAGAATGAGTGCTGTTGAATCGACATATGCCGAAAAATGGTTTAGTGTTGCAGAAGACATTTATACTTACATTCTTTCAAAGGGAGTTGATCTTTTGAGAGATATATAGAACGTACCCAACTTGAATCCTATGTTCTCTGATTAGATGAATTAGAATATATTTAAAATAAACTTATATTTTTATGTATTTGTATATGTTTTAATGTATTTATATAACGCTTTTTTCAATGAAAATTATATGTTATAAATACGAAAAACTTGTTTACTTCCTCGTATGTTCGATTCTATTGACTACATTTGATGATGATGGCAGTTTATTCGTTTCTGGCTGTTGTGTGTGTGGTGTGTGGTGTGTGTGTGTGTGTGTGTGTGTTTTATGTGTAGGTGTATATTTGCGTGTGTTCGTCTGTGTAAAATCTGTTAAGTCTTTATTGTTCATAGTTTAGCTTTACAGAGAGTAAAAATTTACTTTGTTTGTCTTTACCCATTAGGTATTATGCTGGTTAGGTAAGGTTATGCTAATTTTTTTTGTTAATTATTACTATGTTAATGTAAATTAACATTGTCATGTTGGAGATATGTTTGATAAAGCTGACGGAATGTTTTTTTGTGAGTCTTGTAGTTTACTTTACTGTGTTTTAGTGGGATTCTTTTGTTAATGTATGCTGTTTATTCTACCTAAGATGTGTCCAGGTTTGTCGTTGTATATTATATTCTTGGTTCATGTTACATCATGTTAGCTTTATTAATAAGGAAAACCTTTGTTACGTTAGCATAACTTTCCTCGTCTATATTGAAATAACTATGCAACTACTTATGTAAATTTTAGATAATATTACCATGTCAGTGTAAATTAACATTGTTATGTTAGAGATATGCTTGACCAAGTGTGAATAAGATACGTTTTTGGATGCTATGTTAGTTACTTTAACTGCTGTTAGTGTGAAACTTTTTAATGTTTGACCGTTTTATTCTGTTTAAGAATGAGTTAAGTTTGTCGTTGTACCATTATTTTCTTAGTTCAGATGATGCTAAGTAAGCTTTAAAACTGAGAAAATACTTTGTTACGTCAGCATATATTGTCTTATCTTTGAAAAACTTGATTTTATGTTATGTTTAATCAAAATACTACTCGAAAATGTTGAATTAATCTAAGATCAATAGATTCTACAGAATGGTCAAGAGGGTGATAGGAGGGGAGCTGAATGGTGCTTGATTTAGTGATTTACTGCTTAGGGTATGTAAAAACGTAAATTTTGGTAAGTTATAAAACATAAAAAAAAGAAAAACGAAAAATTTTTTTATTTATTATTTATTTATTTTATTTATTTTTTCTTGATGGTTCTGAAACCATTATTTTCGAAATCTACAGATCCAATAACCTATATAAAGACACCAACCTTGTTGTTATACGACTGTTTATTAACACGGCACCGCATTGGCTCCAGCACCGGTGCCGGAGCAACTCTGAAATTCTTCTCAGAACTCTCTTCTCATTCTTCATCTCCTTCTTTCTTCCTTCTTCCTTCCTCTACTTCTTCCTTTCTTCTCTTCTTCTTCCTCTGTTGGTTTTGCATTACAATGGCATTTCTTGCTTCTTTTTTTTTT
>JABUQX010099044.1:20000-22500 GCA_015478945.1 Trachelipus rathkii
ATTCCACAGAACAGAGGTGGCAGGAAAGAAAGAAGCTGCAGTGAACCAGTCTGGAGTTACCTACATCAACACAAAACTCATGTGCCGACACAGCACCCCTTGTGCTACGAGGGCGTCGTAAAGATAGATTCCCTCGAGCACTTGCCTCTACAGTACCTATAGAAAAGGATAAAGCACCAACATCGCGCCGCAAATATAAAGGGTCAATGAACTGGAAAGTACAAGACAGTTTATAAGTCACGGCGCTGACTCGACCCTATCAAAAGCTGGATGAAACCAGAGCCCCCCCAGATAAGAGAGCAGTACTCCATACAAGGAGGCGGATGAGACCCTTGTATAGGTGAAGTAACTGAGAAGAGGAAAAAAGTCTCGCACTCTAAACAGAACTCCCAGTTTCTTTGAGGCCACTCTAGGCAGCCACTGTGATTTGAGGTTTTCAAAAAAAATTTTGTTTATGTAAAGGCCAAGGATGTTTATATTGTCAACAGGAGAGACGAGAGAACCGTCAAAAGAGATAGAAAAGTTAAGTGTCTTAGAGAGAGATTTGTAGAAGTTTTTTTAAAAAATTAAATTTCACAAGCTTGAGACGGCCCAACCCTGAAATCCTATCCAGATCAGCGAGAATAGAATCGGAAGGATTAAGACGAGAGGAAGTAAAAAAGGGAGCAGAATTGATATGGGATTTCGAAGAATGAAGGTCAGTCATCTGACATATGGTGGATGAGTTAGATGTGCGGGTGAGAAGATCATTGATGAAATAAGAATGGTAGGAGATGAAAACAGACCTGAAGACTTTACTATTGATAGAAAGAAGAAGTCGCCCAATCAACAACACTAACATTGAGCGATTTGAAAGAAAGCTAGTCCAAGTAAGCAAAGAGAAGAAGGAAACCCAAAGGAGGGCTTGGAAACGTGACGCGTGCCATACTTAGTCAAATGCTTTACGGATATGTCAAAGCCACCACCAGATCTTGTAGTTCTAAGGGCGGACATAAATCGGTTAAATAGGAAGTATATTGCCAGTAGATTTCGAGCATCGAAAGCTGTACTGGTAATCGGAAAGAAGGAAAAGAGATTCCAGATGATCATAAGAAGTGAGAGTTGAAGTTTCAAAGATCTTGAAGATACAAATTCAGAGCTATAGGGCGGTAGTTAGAAGGATCAGGCAGCATCATTTTTCGGAATGAGTTGGACATATACGCTTCCAACACAGAGGAAAGTGCTAGTATTTGAAGGGCATAGAATATAGTTGAACGAGGGATGGGGTCAGCACGGCACACTTCCTCAAAACTCGGAGAGGAATGCCATCCGGGCCACCCGCCCTCCTAACGTTCATAGATTTCAGGAGCTCATGCACCCGATCAAATGAAATGACAGGTAAAGGCATAGGACAAATGAGAGGAGAAGGAGGAGGAAGAGGAATACCAGAATCGTCCAGGGTTGAATTAGAGGAAAATAGGAGGCCAAATAGATGATTAGCCTCAGTTGGAGTATTAACAACAAAATCATCAGAGAATAAAAGGAGGAAAGGATGATTTACAGAAGTTGTTAGAAGTTTTTGGCAAGAGGCCAGAGAGATTTGTCAGTAGGAGGGCAAGGAGGTCCGGCATCGTTTGATGAAAGTCCGCTTTTCTCGTCGAAGAGTATCCCTGCAACGATTTCTAGCTGAATGAAAATTGGCAAGAGCGATAGGAGAACGAGAATTTTTCCACACCCGATAAGCATTGTCTCTAGCCTGAATGGCCAGGGAACAAGCACGATCGAACCATGGATTTTGAGAAAAAGATTTAGTCAAGAGGAATGAACCTGCTCCTATTAACAATTACAGTTCCACTTTATCCGGCGAAACTTGAAGCGTCTTCAGAGTCAAAGCAGTCACTTCAATTATAGTTAGCGTAGAAACAACGCAATGCCCCCCAATCGGCCCGATCAAAGTGCCAGAAAAACCGCATAGGGCAGGATGGAGATGTTGGAGAGAAAGTATTAAAATTAGTAAAGTTATATAAGGTTGTGGTCAGATTTACCGATAGGAGCGAAGGTGGTGTATTTATAGAGAGAAGGACTAGTGGTGAAACATAGGTCAAGTGTGTTGCTCCAGATCGTTGAGAATACTGAATGATTCGGCTTCCTCCCAACTAAATCAGTACGAGAGGAACCCAACAATTCAGTTTTGTGTACATTGAAATCCCCTAATTAGAGGACCTCAGTATTTGGATGAGAAGATATAACAGTCTCGTGAGAAGTAGTAAGGTAATCAAAAAAAGGCATGAAAATCTGTTCTGTTAGGAGAACAGTAGCAGAAGCATAAGAATATTGTAGTAGAAGGAAGAAAGATTTTAAGCCACAGAACATCGAAGTTAGGAGATTCAAGATTCTCGAGACGTGTTATAGGAATGTTTATATTTACATAGGCACATACTCCACCCTTCAAACGGAAATTATAAAATAAGTTATAGTTGGATATATTAAACGAGTTGAAGGATGAATTCTTAGCCATCTG
>JABUQX010099044.1:30000-37500 GCA_015478945.1 Trachelipus rathkii
TATTATAATTGTTATTACTAAAGTAGTTGATTTTCTTTAAATTTATTTTATAAATCAGTTTCTTTTTTACACTTTCATATAAAATTCTAATAATTTATTTTACTTTACCATTTAAATTATTTTATTAAAAAGACTAAAAAATATTGGGTAGGAGCTACCTACCCTGCCTACCCTATATATACGCCCCTGATATATATATATATATATATATATATATATATATATATATATATATATATATATATATATATATATATATATATATAATTAAATATACTAACTGTGGTCGGAGTTTGACTAATTAGAAAGAGCTTAGTGAGATTTAGAAAGAGCTTTATGTGGTTTTTCATCATTAGGAAAGAAGAGTGTATGGAATGAATGAACTGTATCCTGATTGTTGTTTAGAATCAGGAGAAAAATTTTATTAAAATAAAATTTGAAATTAAAATTAATATTAAAGCAAAATCAAGAAGGGAAAGCCCCAAAATTTTAAATACTCTTCATTCCAATAATTTTAATTAAGAAATTAAGATTTAACTAAAATAAATTTAAAAACGAGAAAATTTTCTAATCGATATTTTGGAATAATTTCAAATAACAATATATAGTTTGGAATTACAAAATATAGTATCAGGAGTGAGTGAGATCTACCCGGTAATATACGGATATTCGGCTCAGTCTGTGTAAGCGAAGAATTCTTCATATGGATGCACAAAAGACCAACAAGGATAGCAACTCGGCCCTTCAGTTTTATCGCTTGATCAGAACTCCAGAACTAGTATTGGAAACTAACAGTCCGAAAGGAATTATTTGTAGAGGCAAGTGTAGAGGCAAGATGAAGAAAGTGCTAGTTCCACTGACATGGTGAAAGTTCTTTCTGAGAGTGCAAAACTCAAGAACTAACATTGGAAATTACTATGCTGAGAAGCATAATTTTCTCGTATACCCCAGAAGAAAGAGCTTCGAAGCTAGCAGGAAGAAGATGCTCAAACTGACAAGATGAAAGCCATCTCGGGAGTTGATAAAAATAATTAACACTATGTAACACAAAAAATGTTTTTTTTTATTTTTTTATTGAATCTTATATATTTTTTGACGCTGAACACAGAAATGACCTTCATTTTTTTCATCATCGATACTTTGAGAGTTATTGCAATATTTAAGTTTTGGCATTTTTAAGGTTTGTTAATGAGCTTACATTGTAGGTACTTATTACAATTTTTTATTTGAAGGTTTAAATTTACGAACAGAAACTTAAAAAAGACTTTTTACTTGATAAGATACATTCTAATATCCCCAAAATATAAGTCAATGCTTTAATATGCCAAAAACATGCTTACTTTACATTTAAAAGTGCTTTGTGGATCGTGCTTTTCTCTTGTGAGTCGATTTGGTTTCTCTTATCAAAAACCACATATAATCACCCATCATGGCACTATCCCAACGTCCCTGGTATTGCCTTTCCATTGTCTGAATATCCTGGTGAAATCTTTCACCATGTTCTTCACTTACATCCCCTAAATTCTCTCGAAAAAGTCCAAATGCGAGTGTAAATAACGCACCTTTTGACATACGGAACCCCATTTTTTTATAACAATCAATGAGCATTTTTATCAGCTGTTTTGTAACTTAGATATATATATATATATAAGTAGCTGCTACATATATTTGAGGAAACATACGTTTCTTCTTTTATATGTCATGGACTTGTCATAAAACAATTTTACTTACAGAAAGGGTGGTGAAGGTATAGGGTAGTTTTCATTATGAGGAACTGGGGTTCTGGATGAGGGAATATCTGGGTATGGAAGAGATTGCCTTCCTTTACCTTTTCCATATTTTGTAATATCCACCATGCAGAAGTAGCAGTCATCATAGTGATTCGTTGGCTCTCGCCATATTCTGGGAATAGCCAAAGGCATTGCTTTTCTTGTTCCTCTTACCCATCCTTCTAGGGTTGTTTTACAACTTCCACATATAATGAGGTGCCCAGTGCTTATCTTAGTCACCAATAGGCATACCAAAGTAGAGCCTGTACGCTATCCAATACTTGGTTCCCTTCACAATTTTGGTGGAAATGTGCTTAGAACTAACATAATATCCACACACATAACAAAATGAATCTGCCAACGTTTTACACTGTCTACTTGCAATTTTATAAATGTTTATTATATTATTTATTACTAATATTCGGAAAATTATAAAAGATATTTAAGTTTGGTACCTCACCTTCAATATTATTGCACTAGATTACAGTGATTCCAAACCTTTTGCAATTCACGGCACCCTATTTGAGGCTTTGGAATTTTTGAGGCACATTTGTTACAATAATAATAATAATAATAATAATAATAATAATAATAATAATAATAATAATAATAATAATAATAATAATAATAATAATAATAATAATGGATTTAAATTTAAAATATCTATAAAACATACCTGTTAAAATTTGAAAGCTGGGGTTTGCGGTTTAGAATCGATTAATAATATTAATGGAAAATTTGTGCTAGATGCTTGGAGCACAAATATTGTATGTTAGGTCTGATGTTTGATAACGCAACACGCATATTTTCCTCAAGAATAAACAATCTATTTCTTGTTTTGCATTTTATTGTGACCATTGCAGAGAAAGCTTGTTCACAAAAGTATGATGTTGAAAATGGCAAAAGGAAACTTGTGGCTTTTTCTACTAGGTTAGGATACTCCTTTTGTATGCTAAGCCAAAAAGAAGCCACTGATAAGTCAGTCTTCTCAAGTTTAATTTTCAGTAAAGAATCAGCGCAGATATCATTAAATTCGTCTCTTTCAGTAGCTTTGAAATCTAGTTCTTCATCAATATCTGCCATGTGAAATGGAGAAACAATCCAATCAAGATTCTTAACGGAAAGAGAAGGAAAGTACTTATCTACTGCATCTTGCAATTTTGATAAATGATCAAGAATGAGGTCTTTTAGCTTTTCCTCGCCATTACGTTCCGAAAATTATAAAAGGGATGGAAAATTTGAAAAATCACTTTTCTCAATTGCAGACTTCCAAGAAGCTATCTTTCTCATGAAACCTTTCATTTTATTGGTTGAAGAAATTATTGTTTCTTGTCGTCCCTGCAATGAAGTATTTAATTCATTTAGTTTACTAAAAATATCTGACAGATATGACAGCTGTAAACACCAATCATCATTTTGCAGCAACCTAGAAAATGCATCATGTTTCTCTTTCTCAAAAAGACTTTTAGTTCCTCTTTGAGTGTGAGAACGCGGTTTAGTACTCTACCACGAGATAACCATCATACTTCTGTATGTAATAATAATGAGATATATGGTGCATCCATTTCACAACATATTTTTCAAAGAGTCTACACTTCAAAGGTCGTGATTTAATGTAATTGATCATCTTTACAACCTGATTTATAACTTCAGCGAACAACTCACCACAATTTTTCCCCACTAGTACTTCTCTGTGCAGAAAGCAGTGAGTTATTATCAATGATCCATTTTCCTCTAAAGCTCGCGCAGTAAATCCTTTATACTTTCCTGTCATTGATGGTGCACCATCAGTACATATTCCACAACAGTCGTTCCATGAAAGATTATGGTTATTAAGAGAGGAAGAGACGGAAGCGAGCGAAAATATCGGCGCCGGTACTAGTTGTTTCCAACTCTTTGCAAAACAAAAACTGCTCCACGATATATTTACCGTCAATAAATCTACAGAATCCAAGAAGCTGATTTTTGGCAGTAAAATCAGTATATCAGTATATCTATTTGTAAACAAATTTATGGTGAGTTTTTATTTTATCTATGACTCGTTCATTTATATTTAATGACATTTCAAATATTCTACGGCTAATAGTATTGTTTGAGAGAGGAACCTTTGAAATTTGATCTCCCGCATCTTGCCCAAGTATGGTTTCAACGATAATTTTGCACGCCGGGATAATGATATCCTCTCCAGTTGTATGAGGTTTCACTTTCTTGGCTAGTAGTTTGGAAACTTTAAATGAAGCTTTGAGAACAGTGTCACTTGTGGTAAATCTCTTCAACATTCTATTACCAATTTTCTCTTGATTTTCTAATAGCCTTGAAAAATATGAGCCGGGTTTCTGGGATACAACTGGGTGCTTCGTAGCAAGATGTTTCTTAAGTTTGCTGGGGACTATGACTTCATTGCTTAGCGTTTCACTACACACTAAGCACAGGGGACGTGGATTATCTGCATCGTTGTTCCATGAAAATCCGTAAGACAAATAACTCTAAATACGTTCTTTTCTTTAAAAGAAATTCTTTTGATGTTGAAGATCCAGGAATGATAATGTTCAAATTACTCTCACTTAAAGTAGGTGGTACAAGTTCGCTCTCCTCGAGTTTACGTTTTCTTATTACAAACTTATCCATTTCAGAATTGATCACTTATGTAACACTTCACAACCCTAGTAACACTAATTAATTTATTTACTTATTGACTCTACTCTACTGATTCTACCCAAAGCACAAAGTCTTCTGTGCGCAATATATATATATATATATATATATATATATATATATATATATATATATATATATATATATATATATTATATATATATATATATATATATATATATATATATATATATATATATATATATATATATATATATATATATATATATATATATATATTTATATATATATATATATATATATATATATATATATATATATATATATATATATATATATATATATATATATATATATATATATATATATATATATATATATATATATATATATATATATATATATAATTAACTTTCAGGAGAGAGGGAGATTAAAGCCTTTTTAAAGAATTTTTGCCTAGTAAATTGAAAACGTAATTTCATTAAAATGGTTAGAGATGTTACAATTAGGTTAAAATCACGCGGCACCCCTGACAGATCTCGCGGCACACCTACGTGCCGCGGCACACCGGTTGGGAATCTCTGCTCTAGAATGTAGTTAACAATAATATATATATATATATATATATATATATATATATATATATATATATATATATATATATATATATATATATATATATATATATATATATATATATATATATAAATCGGTTCTTAAGCATGAAATCCCCATAAAACATTAATGGCAACTGACTTTTACACAGCATGATGCCGGTAACCACCCTACAAAATGAGAAGATGCCAATAATTACTTCATGCCGTCGTAACACAAAAACGGTCGATGCTAGAGAAAAACTAAAACCATATTTGGAATCTGCATAAAAAACTGAATAAAAAACAATAAAAAAATCAGAAGAAACAAAAAAAAATATTTTTTTGGTAACATTGTGTAATCAGATCAGAATCTTTAAAAAACGAGATTATTGGTAGGTATTAAATGATCAAATAATCATTTTGCCTTTTCACTTTTAAGATACTTTACATTTTAAAAGTAGTGTAGACAACAATCAAGATCCAAATCCTCAACCGCGAACGTTTAGGTCCTGACATTCGCATTACATCTGCATCCGCAGATGTCAAAAATTTCAAATCCATAACATTACACACACACACACACACACATATATATATATATATATATATATATATATATATATATATATATATATATATATATATATATATATATATATATATATATATATATATATATATATATATATATATATATTTTATTCTTTCATTCCTCATATTTTTAAAATCAACTTAATTAAAACTTTTTGACAGGGGATACAAAATTTCGTCATCTTATGTTAATTTTACAAAAGAACTTGATTTCCTGAAAACATTATTTCTGAAGAATGGGTTCCCAGAATTTATTATTGATTCTACTTTTCGAAAATTACTTTCAGCAAAATTTAAAGCCAAATCTCAAGCTAAATTAACAGCTCCTAAGGATATTTTGTATATGAGGTTGCCTTTTCTGGGGAGAATGAGTTACGAAATTCGTCGTAAAATTGACGTAGTTTTAAAAACAAACTTTCCACAGTTTAAATTTAGATTTATATTTTTGAGTGAAAACAAAATTGGGAAATATTTTAAATTCAAAGATAAACTCCCTTTACCTTTATGCTCATCAGTAATATATTATTACAAGTGCGGTGACTGCGATGCCACCTACATAGGAAAGACAATACGAAGCCTTTCCACACGTATTGCTGAGCATAAAGGTATTTCATTTAGAACCCTAGACCATTTACATCATCCTCCCTATTCAGCTATAAATGCTCATTCTCTTCAGGAAGGCCACCATATACAGGATACCAATTTTGGAATATTGTCCCAAACTGAGGAACCTGATCTTCAGTTGTTAGAATCCTTGTATATTTGGTATCTCAAACCGACCTTAAATGAAAATCTAAATTTTAACAGTCTTTTAATACTGAAGTGAGATTTTGTTTAAATCTAGAACTCTTTACTATATGATATTGTAATTATTAATTTATCTATATGATTTATTTATTTTAACTTTATATTATTTTAATTATTATTAATTTTTATAATATTTTTGTTTAAAATTTTATTATATTGTAAGCCTTGAAAATGGGAAGAAGTATTCTGACCCGAAACTAGTCGGCTAATAAATTATTTAAAATGTTTAAATTCGTTTTGGTAATACTCGCTATTATATATATATATATATATATATATATATATATATATATATATATATATATATATATATATATATATATATATATATATATATATATATATATATATATATATATATATATATATATATATATATATATATATAAATATATATATATATATATATATATATATATATATATATATATATATATATATATATATATATATATATATATATATATATATATATATATATATATATATATATATATATATATATATATATATATATATATATATATATATATATAAATATATATATATATATATATATATATATATATATATATATATATATATATATATATATATATATATATATATATATATATATATATATATTATATATATATATATATATATATATATATATATATATATATGTAAATACTGCAATAGACCGCAGCTTAAATTTGCATAGTAAATAAAGAACTATTGTGGGAAGATAAAGAAAATTGCCTCCTCTGGGGTCGAACCAACGCATGTTGCGACTGAGACCGACATACTCGGACGCTCTACCGACTGAGCCATCCTCTAACCCAAAAAAGTTAGATTCAAGAACAGCTTTCAAACGACCGAGCCCCCTTCAAGGCGATATCAACAGATTTTCACCCAGTTCTTCCCTCGTTTTGTAAGATTTAATAAATGTAAATGCTGCAATAGAACGCAGCTTATGTCGGTTTCAGTCGCAACATGCGTTGGTTCGACCCCAGAATAGGCAATTTTCTTTATCTTCCCACAATAGTTCTTTACTTACTATACAAATTTAAGCTGCGGTCTATTGCAGTATTGACCTAACATAGCTATTATACAGTTTACTTATTACTTCTTTGTTC
>JABUQX010099044.1:42500-45000 GCA_015478945.1 Trachelipus rathkii
TATATATATATATATATATATATATATATATATATATATATATATATATATATATATATATATATATATATATATATATATATATATATATATATATATATATATATTTGTTTTTTTTTAAACAGAAATATATATATATATATATATATATATATATATAGTATATATATATATATATATATATATATATATATATATATATATATATATATATATATATATATATATATATATATATATATATATATATATATATATACAGTGTCGTGTATTTAGGGGGGGGGGGGGCAATGGCCCCCCGAAATTTTCTAGACACTAAAAATTTTAAGTATCATATCCGTTAATAATATAAAGTGCAGAAGTTAAATTAATTTTATATAATTCGTCGCTGTCAGGAACAAATCTCGTAAGTCCATTAGATAAAACTAAACTTGAAACCATCAGAGAAAATGCAACATTAGAATTTCAGCTGATTTTTGAAGAATGTGTAAGTGCATCTGAATCTGAACTGAGTATTGAAATTGCTGTACCAAGAATTAACAAATTCCAAAAATACAGACCCAACATTCCTACTTCCAACCCACAGACTTATTATCGCACATCCATTTTTATACCATTTTTGGATGATTTAATATCAGCATTAGGAGAGAGGTTTTTAAATTTTCCTTGCAATTTGTCATACCGAATGGGTGTAATGTGCCATATGAGAAGATAAAAGATTGTGTAATATTTTACAGGGAAGATCTCGAAAGCCTAAATGAAGATTTAGTAAAAGCAGAATGGGATTTATGGAAGTTGAAATGGCATCACAGCACAGGTCGCTCAAAACCGCAATAGATGGACTAGTTTCTTGTTCGCAGTCACAATTTCCAAATATTTACATCTTGTTGCAAATACTAGCAATTTTACCCGTGTTTAATGCTTCAGTAGAAAGAAGCTTTTCAACATTAAGACTTCTGAAAACCTACTTGAGAAACACTATTGGAGATGAAAGACTTATTGGACTTGCCCTCCTCTACATACATCGAAATATTGAAATAAAAATTGAAGATGTTATCTCGACTTTATTAAATTTAACAATTTAGGTAGGATGGTTTTAGTAATTCATATAAATTCTTCCCATTTTTTTTTATATATATAATATATATATATATATATATATATATATATATATATATATATATATATATATATATATATATATATATATATATATATATATATATATATATATATATATATATATATATAAATGAACTTTTTTTCTCCTCCCCCGAAAAAAAAAATTATATATATAAATATATATATATATATATATATATATATATATATATATATATATATATATATATATATATATATTATATATATATATATATATATATATATATATATATATATATATATATATATATATATATATATATATACCGAGCTGATATATAGCATTAGCATCGACTCTGCAAGAGTCGAGGCTTTCATTGATTCTACTAAAGTCTTGGACGAAATAGACCTTCTTATGGGTGGACAGGGTGGTCAAAATATTTCAGAAGGGAGGCAGAATGATTTAGGTGAGGACTTTAAATTAGCAATGGACTGCTGGAAGTGAACTAACACCAGCACTCCTCTCACCAAGGACATCTTTCCTTTCAGCATAGGCAGAATTTGTTGAACTTGTTCATAAAATATAATACACCTCTCCCTAGTTCTGCGGCTGTAGAGCGAATATTTATTATTGGTGGGGATATTTTGAGGGCAAAGAGGTCAGCCTTAACTGCTTTTAATTTTGAGCACCTAATCTTTTTGAAAGGTAATATGGATCTCTGTCCTTTGAAGACGACATTGAGGAGGAAGTGGAAAATCTTGAGATTTTGTAAATATTCATTCAATTTTTCATATAATATTATAAATAATTTTTTTGTAAGGATATATACTATTTAGTATTTAATATTAAAATCTTTTGTGAAGTCGCACATTATTAGCGGGAGACGTGCGGACGTGCGGACTTGCGATAGCGGAGGTTTGATGGTCTGAATAAGTGCGGAGGAGCGCTAGCGGACTACGTTTTCTCGAGGTGCGGAGGTGCGCTAGCGGACTACCCCTAAATGAGCGGGGTGCCCACCTCTGATATATATATATATATATATATATATATATATATATATATATATATATATATATATATATATATATATATATATATATATATATATATATATATATATATATATATATATATATATATATATATATATATATATATATATATATATATAGTATATATATATATATATATATATATATATATATATATAATATAAAAGCCACCCTTCAAAATCCAATCGTACTCCTCATGGTGAAACTTGTATTGTTTGGAGAAATACTAAGCAGGCAAACCCTGCTCTGTTCTGAAGAAAGGCCTGGCAACCTACTCCAGCTTTGCATCGAAACTACTTTAGTTGCTAAAATTTCGCCTTTCACTTAAAAAATATTTGTACAT
>JABUQX010099044.1:47500-50000 GCA_015478945.1 Trachelipus rathkii
ATTTAGGGATTTCAATGTACACAACACTGAATGGTTGGGATCTTCATACTGATTTAGGTGGGAGGAGGCCGAATCATTCAGCATTCTCAACGATCTGGAGCAACTAATCAAAGAGCCTACACACATTCCGGATCGTCCCAACCAATTCTTGAACACACTTGACCTATGTTTCACCACTAGTCCTTCTCTCTATAAATACACTACCTTCGCTCCTATCGGTAAATCTGACCACAACCTTATATCTCTTAACTTTAATACTGTCTCTCCAACAGCTCCATCCTGCCCTACGCGTTTTCTGGCACTTTGATCGGGCTGATTGGGGGGCCTTGCGTCGCTTCTACGCTAACTATAATTGGAATGACTGCTTTGACTCTGATGACGCTTCGGCTTCTGCCATTAAGGTGGAGCTGTAATCGTTGACGGGATGAGCAGGTTCATTCCTTCTTCGACTAAATCTTTCTCTCCTCATAATCCATGGTTCGATCGTGCTTGTTCTCTGGTCATTCAGGCTAGAGACAGCGCTTATCGGGGGTGGAAAAATTCTCGTTCTCCTATCACTCTTGCTAATTTTCATTCAGCTAGAAATCGTTGCAGGGATACTCTTCGACGAGCAAAGCGGGCTTTCATCAAACGAAAGTGCGCTAACCTCCTTGGTTCTCCTACTGACAAATCTTTCTGGCCTCTTGCCAAAAACATCTCTAACAACTTCTGCAAATCTGCCTTTCCTCCTCTTATTCGATCTGATGGCTCTGTTGCTAACTCTCCAACTGAAAAGGCCAATCTCTTCGGCCTCCTATTTTCCTCTAACTCAACCCTGGACGATTCTGGCATTTCTCCTCCTCCACCTTCTCCTCTCAGGTGTCCTATGTCTTTGCCTGTGATTACATTTGATTGGGTGCATGGGCTCCTGAGATCTATGAACGTTAGGAAGGCGGGGGGCCCGGATGGCATCCCTCCCCGAGTCTTGAGGGAGTGTGCTTCCGAGCTGGCCCCTCCCCTCGTTCAACTATATTCTCTATGTCTCAATACTAACCCTTTCATCAATCTCCTGTTTAATGCACAGCATGTCCAGGCTATTCCGAAAAAGGGAAGCCGCACTGAATCTGCAAACTATCGCCCCATAGCCTCACTTGTATTCTATCTAAGATCTGAAACCCTTCTTAACTCTCACTTCTTAGACCATCTGGAATCTCTATTCTCTTCTTTCCGATCGCCAGTACGACTTTCGGCGTTCGAGGTTTACTGGTGATATACTTTCCTATTTAACCGATTTATGGTTTTCGCCCTTAGGAACTACGGGAAGACTTGCGTGGTGGCGCTTGACATATCCAAAGCATTTGACCGGGTATGGCACGCGTCACTGCTCTCCAAGCTCCCCTCCTTTGGGTTTCTCCTTCTCTTTGCTTACTTATGTCTAGTTTTCTTTCAAGTCGCTCAATATCGGCTGTGGTTGATGGAGCGACTTCTTCTTCTTTTTCTGTTAATAGTGGTGTTCCTCAGGGTTCTGTCTTATCTCCTACTTTATTCTTACTTTTCATCAATGATCTCTCTCACCTGCACATCTAACTCTTATCCACTCATATGCCGATGACTCGACCTTCATTCTCTTCTACTCACTTCAATTCTGCTCCCTCTTTTACTTCTAGAATTGCCTGTCGTCTTAATCTTTCCGATTCTATTCTCGCTGATCTGGATAGAATTTCCGATTGGGGTCGTCTCAACCTTGTAAAATTCAATTCTTTAAAAACTCAACTTCTACAAATCTCCCTCTCTAAAACACCTTCTAACTTTCCTATCTCTTTCGACGGTTCTCTCGTCTCTCCTGTTGACAATATAAACATCCTTGGCCTTAACATAAACAAAAAAATGTCTTGGAAACCTCACATCACAACGGTTGCTAGGGCGGCCTCAAAGAAACTGGGAGTTCTGTTTAGACTTCGAGATTTTTTTTCCTCTTCTCAGCTACTCCAGCTATACAAGGGTCTCATCCGCCCTTGTATGGAGTACTGTTCTCATATCTGGGGGGGCTCTGGCTTCACCCGGCTTTTGGACAGGGTCGAGTCCGGTGCCGTGCTGGCTTATAAACTGTTCTTGTACTTTCCAGTTCACGACCCTCTATCTTTGCGGCGCGATGTTGGTGTTTTATCTCTTTTCTATAGGTACCGCAGCGGCAGGTGTTCGAGGGAACTTAACACTCGCGTACCACCACTTTTACGACGCCCTCGTAGCACAAGGGGTGCTGTGTCTGCGCACGAGTTTTGTGTTGATGTGGGTAACTCCAGGCTAGTTCGTTGCGGTGCTTCCTTCTTTCCTGCCACATCTGTTCTGTGGAATTCTCTTCCATCTCCTGTGTTTCCTGCTGAATTTAATCTCCCTCACTTTAAAGCCTGCGTCTGTGCTCATCTGCGTAATTTGCGCTAGCGGATGAAACTTTGGTGTGCAACACCCCCTTCCTGAATAGGGCTCTGCCCGTGAGTGGTGGTGACAACTGTAATATATA
>JABUQX010099044.1:55000-65000 GCA_015478945.1 Trachelipus rathkii
ATATATTTATATATATATTTATATATATATATATATATATATATATATATATATATATATATATATATATATATATATATATATATATATATATATATATATATATATATATATATATATATATATATATTAAAATATAATGGGAGAATATATTCCTAGTCTTTTAAACTCTTAATTTCTTTCGAGAAAGAAGACACTTCAACCAAAATTAAGAAGACGTGGCTCGGAACCTTCGTTCACCAAATCAGTTGTCTTTAAATTTCGATCATTTTTGCAATTTTAAATGACTCGCTATATAAATCATTTCATGTAAGTTATATATATATATATATATATATATATATATATATATATATATATATATATATATATATATATATATATATATATATATATATATATATATATATATATATATATATATATATATATATATATATATATATATATATATATATATATATATATATATATATATATATATATATATATATATATATATAGTTTTCCTCTCGCGAGATTAGGAGTTCGAATCTCAGTCCGCTTACCTGAAGGGGCAAAAAAAAATTGCCGTCAGTAGAATATTTTCTGTAATATTTAATTACAGTTTATGGCATTGTATTACACTAATCTCAATACCCACACATCACTAAAAACATAGCCAACACATACAACAGAACAATCTATTATAACATACAAAATCACACACTCTCTCTCTCTCTCTCTCTCATGCTTCTAGCATAAGAAGGTCCGCTCATTTGGATGCGAAACCACGTCCACGGTGGCTAGAATTTCCAAATGCGTTGAGCCGAAGCAGGGCTTGCTATCAAGCCTAGATAATCTTTGCATTCTAATCCACTTGGTTAGGAAATACATGTAACTCAATTTCCCCTGACCAAGAACCTACTGCGGTAGGTAATGAACCCCCCAAATTCATGGGATAGAGATTCGGTGGCTACAAATTATATATATATATATATATATATATATATATATATATATATATATATATATATATATATATATATATATATATATATATATATATATATATATATATATATATATATATATATATATATATACTGAAATATTTGTTGATGAGCCTTCAATATGTTAGATATGATCCTGGACCCTAGCAGATGAGCGTGCATGTGTTTGACTACGCTACGACGAGACAAAAGAGAAACCGAGAATACTTCTACTGTCCAAGAAGAGCATTACTACGGTTCCTCCCGCTCGCACTCGAACGTAGGGCCAAACAGGGTACCGCGCATGGTGAATAATAATACCAAGACCGGGGGTTATTATGTACAAGTGAAATGCAATACCTGGGTAATCAAATTCTGTATTTGTAACACTTCTAATGCTTTTCACCATGCTAGATATGATGCCTGATTCCTGCAGAGCGAGGGAAGCGTGCATGCAGCCACTGACTACGCGATCGACAAAGAGAAACTGAGAAGCTTGAGCCGAACTAAGAAGCAATAGCGCCGCACTGAACGTAAGTCGTCAGGGGTACCGCGTATGGTGACATTACTGCCAAGACCGGGGGTTATTATGTACAAGTGAAATGCAATACCCTGCAATCAAATTTGTATTTGTAAATACCCCCTAATACCCCCATCTGCAAGGGTCCAGGATCGTATCCTAGCATGGTGAAAATACATTAGGGGGTATTTACAAATACAAATTTGATTGCAGGGTATTGCATTTCACTTATACATAATAACCCCCGGTCTTGGTATTATTATTCACCATGCGCGGTACCCTGTTTGGCCCTACGTTCGAGTGCGAGCGGGAGGAAACGTAGTAATGCTCTTCTTGGACAGTAGAAGTATTCTCGGTTTCTCTTTTGTCTCGTCGTAGCGTAGTGGTCAAACACATGCACGCTCATCTGCAAGGGTCCAGGATCGTATCCTAGCATGGCCAAAATACAAATTTATTTACAAATACAAATTTGATTGCAGGGTATTGCATTTCACTTATACATAATAACCCCCGGTCTTGGTATTATTATTCACTATGCGCGGTACCCTGTTTGGCCCTACGTTCGAGTGCGAGCGGGAGGAAACGTAGTAA
Organism: Trachelipus rathkii; assembly: GCA_015478945.1. NCBI lineage: Eukaryota > Metazoa > Arthropoda > Malacostraca > Isopoda > Trachelipodidae > Trachelipus > Trachelipus rathkii. Next base: position 57,083 of record JABUQX010099044.1, read on the forward strand.
TGCTCTTCTTGGACAGTAGAAGTATTCTCGGTTTCTCTTTTGTCTCGTCGTAGCGTAGTGGTCAAACACATGCACGCTCATCTGCAAGGGTCCAGGATCGTATCCTAGCATGGTGAAAATACATTAGGGGGTATTTACAAATACAAATTTGATTGCAGGGTATTGCATTTCACTTTTATATATATATATATATAGAATATATATATATATATATATATATATATATATATATATATATATATATATATATATATATATATATATATATATATATATATATATATATATATATATATATGGAATACCGTAACATTTGGGGCTCACTTGACAGGGGACAGGGGACAGGGGACATCAAAATAATGGGAAAAGTTTATATCAACATATGTTTCCAAGTCTTAATTTTTGCATACTGTGTGGTATTTATGTGTTTTTATGTATTAAAGATGTTTTACTAACATAAATGTCATATTTTACATTTACCACAATATCACCTGATTGTACTCAGTGGTATCATTGACATGATAATAAAAATAAAATATACAAACGAGGAAATGTCCAACATGTATTTGATGTTTGGAATGTCCCAATGTAATGCAGCAGAAGCGAGCCGTCTCTACGAGGAAGGCATCTTCCAGATAAGAAAACTTTTTAGAGATGATATGAACGTCAGCGAGCTACGGGAAAATTTAAGAAACGATTGGCGGACCAGTGAGTGTATGAACTGTTGAGCGCAAAGAGAGAATTTTGCAGCATAAGAAAAACGCAGGCACTAGTACCCGACGAATAGCAACACAAAGGAATGTCTGACACATGACATTGTGAAGAGTTTTAAAGCAGAGACTACTTCATCCGCACCACCTTCAATGGTACAAGGAACGTCAAGAAAAAGATTATCCTCCAAGAATCAATATTTGTAACTCGGTTTCTCCAAATATCCTTTGCAAACGCAAAATATTTTAACCTCTTTATTTTATTTATTGACGAAACTACATTCAACAGAGAACTCATTGTTAATTTTCCTAACACGCATCAGTGGGCTGAAGAGAATTCACCTGCTTATTTCCATTCGCGACACCAATGTCAATTTACTGTTAATTTCTCGGCAGATATGATCGGTGACAATTTAACTGGACCATTTTTTTTTTAGGAAGATTGACGGGTAAATATGATCATTTCTTGGAAAATGAATTGTATGGACTACTGGAAGAAGTATCACTTGACACGCTGCGGCAAATGTGGTTTATTCATGACAGTACACTGCATAATTTTTTAGTAGAGAAGCTAGAAACGTTTTAAATCAAAGTTTCCATAATCATTGGATAGATCGTACGAGACCCATAAGATGGCCTGCTCGATCTCTAAATCTAAATCCGATGGACTTCTACCTGTGAAGTCACTTAAAATCAATTGTTTATTTAGCTCATATTCCTCACTATCTCTTCCTGTCTCTCTCATTGCTCTTTCTACTAGATGAATGGTTGCATTTTTCTCTTTATGCAATTGCTATCTCGAAGAAACTGCTTTGTTTTTGAACTGTTGAATCGAATTCATCTCCCATTTGAAGATATCTCGTGGAATTTGTTTTTCCAATTCCTTTTGTGTTCAACACTTCCATCAATATTGAACCGCAATGTTCATTTTCTCATATAAACTATCATTAGGGAAGGGGAAAAATCATTGTTCATTTACTTCCCAATTTCATTTGACTTTTGAACTTTTGTAGTGTAGGGCGTGTCTCAGTGTTTGTCACCACCTATTGTGATAATGCAACTAAACTTTAAACTTTGATCCAACTTTGGTGAGAGAAATGTCCTAGTCCTTTTCCTCCAAATCTTATGTTTGATCGTACTATAGTTTTTTTTAAGACTGAAGTTGGAATTTCAAAGAAACTAATGGTATCTGGATTTTAGATGTGAAAGATCTACCTGTAAAGCATTTGTTGGATCATATGAAGAAGATTTATAATACCTACCTACTGGAGAGAGAGAGAGAGAGAGAGAGAGAGAGAGAGAGAGAGAGAGAGAGAGAGAGAGAGAGAGAGAGAGAGAGAGAGAGAGAGAGAGAGAGAGAGAGAGAGAGAGAGAGAGAGAGAGAGAGGAGAGAGAGAGAGAGAGAGAGAGAGAGAGAGAGAGAGAGAGAGAGTAGTTTCGAATGTTCTGGTATATATACTAGTAACTGTTAAATAAGATATTTTGACGATTTAGACGAGTTATGAATAATGTGAGAAAAAGAGGAAAGTTGGTTCATAAATCCGTAGTTGAAGTTAAAGCTCAATGGAAATGTAACTTCAACAATAAGTGAATTTATCAAACCAGATGGATTGATGGCAACAACAGTTTCAGACCTGGGCATGGTACACACAGTAGAAAATCTATTGGGTTGAGATTTCCATAATTTTAAAAAATATAAACATTGATTCTTTAATTAATAAGGTTAAGTATTTACAAGGGACCACATGACTCTAACATGGAACCATGTGACTTCAGTGACCATTCTTGAGAAAAACAAATGAGCATCCGGCAACACCCCCTTTACAATGCTATAATTGAATTGAATAATTAATAAAATTAATTGAATAAAATATAATTAATTGAATTGAAAATCATTTATTCTTTCAAAAATATTACGTATTACACTTATTAAAATAACAAAATAATATAAAAATGCACTGACATGAAATGGGCTTTTGAGGGGATGTTTAATAATAATAATAATAATAATAATAATAATAATAATAATAATAATAATAATAATAATAATAATAATAATAATAATAATAATAATAATAATAATAATAATAATAATAATAATAATAATAATAATAATAATAATAATAATAATAATAATAATAATAATAATAAATAATAATAATAACTATGATATTAATAATAATAATAATAATAATAATAATAATAATAATAATAATAATAATAATAATAATAATAATAATAATAATAATAATACTAATAATGTTCAAATTTAATATATATTTTTTCGTAGTTTTGATTTTTTTTTTACTTTAAACTTTTTTCCTACTATTTTGGTGGGAAGTGGCAAATTATATATTTTTTCTTAGCATTTCATTAGCAAAAATTATCGAATAAATATAAATACAAGAGTGTGAGACAACTGCAATGATATTGATTCAGTTTCTGAATCAAAAAGAGTCCTATTGAGGGAGGGAATAGGGGGAACCTGTTGGAGAGTCTCCCTCAGTTGGAGACTCCGTACTACTCATGCCATGCATTCCTAGTACAGTTATTGCTTATACGAGGGTATTGTTTTTCTTCTAAAATACTCAAACTCTTTTTCAATGATCTAAATTACAAAAAAAAGCAACATTATTGCTACAGAACACCGTGACTCAGTCATCGAGTCGACGTCTTTAAATTTGACACGCTGTAAGTGCTAATATTAAATCGCTGATGACATATACTCTATTTTATATATTTTTTTCCTTATGTTAGCCTATTTATTTACATGTTTCAAAAGCATTGTGTTGCCACTGTTGCAATCTTTACCGAACGATATTAACAAAAATAAAGAAAAGAAAATCATTAAAACAAAAACATTAATTCTTATCCACTAATAATAATAATAATAATAATAATAATAATAATAATAATAATAATAATAATAATAATAATAATAATAATAATAATAATAATAATAATAATAATAATAATAATAATAATAATAATAATAATAATAATAATAATAATAATAATAATTTATTTAACTTAATAATTTTTGGCATTTGCTACTTATATTTTTAAAAATCTACCACTTATACCTTAATCTTCTTTACTAGTTTTCTACATTCCATCTAAGAACATTTTGTAGTATTTGCATGTTTCGTTCATAAGTTAATAGAAAGTTAAACCTCTTCTTCAGTTTAAAGAGAATAACTCACTGCCAGTTATTTACGTTATTACACCAACATATCAGAGGCCCGAAATGGCAGCCGAACTGACTCGAGTAAGTCAAACTCTGCTTCTAGTACCAAATATTCACTGGATTTTGGGTGAAGATTCCTATAATTGTTCACATCATATCACCGATTTCTTAAATTATCTAGGTAATTACAAATAAAATCAGGATAACTAATTTTCCTCAGGACACGATAGTTGACAAATATTTATAAGAAAATATTTTTCTTACAGGAATACCTTACGTTTATATGGTGACCCCATTACCTGTTCTTTATCGGGCAAACGAGGCAAAACCGAGAGGAATCTCCAGTAGGCTTGCAGCTCTAGATTGGATAAGAGGAAATGGAAGCAGTGATGGAGTGATTTATTTTCTTGACGATGACAACACTGTTAGCATCAGACTTTTCGAAGAGATGAGGTATACAAAGAAGGTATCTATGTGGCCTGTTGGTTTGGTAGGCTATTTACCATTCACGTCACCTATGATTCAGGTAAGGAAGATTTATTAACCGTTCATGAAATTTTGACCTTAAAAATTGTTACTGAATTGATATTTCTTTCTCTATTATTTCAATGTTAAAAATTTTTCCTGAATTCTCGTGACGTTTTCATAAAATTTTATTTTACCATTCCTTCTTGAAGTAAATTTTGTTAATTATTTCCCTCAACGCTGATAAATTTTTATATTATATTCCAGAAGGGTAAAGTGACAGGTTTTTTCGATTTCTGGGCTGGAGCTAGAAAGTTCCAAGTAGACATGTCGAGTTTTGCCGTTAATGTGGGGTATTTTAAAAACCAGGTGTGTCAAATATTTTAATTATAACTATGTCCATATTGCTCATTATTTCAAGCTATATTTTGTGAAATCAATAATTACAATGCCTCAGAATATTTCTCTATAAGGGAAGAGTTTTAAAAATTCTATAAAATTTTTAAATATCTTCTTTTACAGAAACATTGCAAGGCATTGTCAATATAATTATAATTGCAGGTAAATGTAACAATACCATACGACATTGGCTACGGAGAAGATGGATTTTTAAGGTCCCTTGGTATTGAGCTTTGGGAAATCGAGGCAAAGGCTGATCTTTGCACAAAGATTTTAGTGTGGCACACAAGAACGGTTCAGATGAAGAAAAAACTCGTTTCTCTTAAATTTCCAGAGGAAAGTACCAACAATGTTGCCTTTTTAACTAGAAACTTTAATGATGGAATAATTTTATAGGAAGAAAATTTGTAGCAATTTTTCATTCTCTTTTCAAATTGAGAACTCATGGAGAAGTGTTCATGTCCGTGTTTACTCCTTTCAAGCACGAAACTACCTTACGGCTGGCTTTTATTTTCTTTGAAGATTGAAGATAACTTTCAGTAGTGAAGATTCATCTTCACAAAGAAAGATAAGAAAGAATATTGGAATCTGATTAGAAAATATGGCATTAACGCCTTTGCTATAACAGTAACAATTTTGGCATCAACGTCTTTTGCTTTCGTTATCTAAATTTTTTATTATAACTACCAATAACTATTAAAGGGAAACCAAATATTTTAGCTGCAATAATATATATACAGTATATATATATATATATATATTTTAATATATATATATTATTGTATTGTTATGATATAAATATATATATACATATATATATATATATATATATATATATTACATATATATATATTATTATATATACATATATATTATTATACTGGTAAAATCCCTTTTTAACATTCATCGCAATTTTGTAAACTTAAACATGTATGTTATTTTATTAGATAGTTATATATATTATTATATATTATATATTATTATTATTATTAATATATTATTATTATTTTTATATATATATATATATTATTATTATATTATACATATATATTATTATTATTATATATATATATATATAATATATATATTTTATATATATTTAATTTTATATATATATATATATATATATTATATAGATGTATATATTATATATATATATATATATATATATATATATATATATATATATATATATATATATATATATATATATATATATATATATATATATATATATATATTAGGGACCGACCGGGGCGGGAATTTTGCCGGGGCCGGGGCCGGGGCCGGGGCTGCTCTAATTTAGCCGGGGCCGGGGCCGGGGCCGGGGCCGGGGTTAGCTAAAATTAGAAATGTAAGTCAAAAACACTGAAAGTCTTAAAACTTAGGATGAAAATTAAATATAATTTCAATTAATTAATAATTTTAATTATAAAAAAGGAATACATTTAATTAATTCAATTAAATAAATATTTTCGAAAGAAATTTTTAGAAAATAATTGATTTTCTAGAAGAATAAGTTGTATTATATATATATATATATATATATATATATATATATATATATATATATATATATATATATATATATATATATATATATATATATATATATATATATATATATATATATATATATATAAATATATATATATATATATATATATATATATATATAATATATATATATATATATATATATATATATATATATATATATATATATATATATATATATATATATATATATATATGGTGATAGACTACATGATAGTCTCCGATAAAAGGATGATAAAGAATGTAAAGGTGATCCCGGGAGTGTCCTTGGATGCGGATCATAGACTGTTGGTGGCGGATATGAAGATAAGAGGGGAGGGAAGAGTAAATGAGCAGAAGAGGGCAGTGATCAGAGTGGAGAAGTTGGCAGAACAAGAAACGAGACGAAATTATGAACGGGAAATGCAGGAAACCCTAAGAAATGGAGAAGAAAATGAAGACTTGCAGGATGTCATCAGGGAAGTGGCAGAGAAAACTCTTGGTAAGAGATGGGTAGGAGGTACTAGGAAGAGACATACACCATGGTGGAACGAAGAAGTGAAAAAAGCAATTAAGAAAAAAACAGAGAAAATGAGGAAGTGGCTGAAAAGAAGAACAGCGGCAGCAAGGGAGGAATATGTACAGGCAAGGAATGAGGCAGAGAGAATAAAGAGGAGAGCAAAAAAGATGGAGACAGAGAGAATGGCAGGAGAAATAACGAGAGATGTGGGCGAAGGGAAGAAAAAGCTATTTAAGATGGCGAAGGCGTATAGAAAACCAAAAAGTGTAACTAGAATTATAAAAGATAGAAACGGAGAGATTCTTATGAGACCGGAAGAAAGAAATGATAGATGGACTGAATACTATGAAGATCTGCTAAATGTAGAATACAGAGAACAAGAGGAAGAAGCTGCAGATCAGATGAGGGAGGAGGAAGAGGAGGATGAAGGCGGAGAGATAACGGTGGAGGAATATGAAGAGGCAATAAAAAGGATGAAGAAGGGTAAAGCTCCAGGAGAGGATGGAGTGGCTGTGGAGTTGGTGTTGGAGGGAGGAGAGGAGCTGAAAGGGAGAATCATCAGTTTGATGAACAAGTGTTGGAGAGAGGGAAAGGTGCCGGAAAGGTGGGGCAAAGCAATAATAATACCGATATATAAAGGTAAAGGAGATGCAGGAAGCTGTAATAATTATAGAGGCATTTCACTGATGGACCATCTGACGAAAATATACGAAAGAATATTGGAGAGGAGGTTGAGAGAGAAGGTAGAGCCGAGACTCGGAGAAGAACAGTACGGGTATAGAAGGGGAAGAGGAACGACTGACCTCTTATTCACACTGAGAATGGTCTCGTAGAAGATGCTGGAATATGGCAAGAGATTCTTTGTTACATCGATCTGCAAAAGGCATTTGATTCTGTGCCAAGGAAAAAGCTCTGGAGAGCTATGGAGAGGAATTATGGAGTGAAGGGTAGATTAAAGAAGGCGATAGAAAGTATGTATGACAAATGCAGCTGTAATGTTAGAACTGAGTGCGAGAACGATAGATGGTTTGAGGTGAAAACAGGAGTGAAGCAGGGAAGTGTTTTATCACCACTGCTGTTTATACTATATTTAGACGTGGT
>JABUQX010099044.1:70000-72500 GCA_015478945.1 Trachelipus rathkii
TTAGCATTTGTGACTCTTTTCAATTCAATTAATAATAATAATTAATAATAATAATACTAATAAAAATAAAAATAAAAATAAAAATAAAAATAAAAATAAAAATAATAATTCACACACACAAAAAAACAAATATTAATAATATTATTATTATTAATATTATATTATTATTATTATTATTATTAATAATAATAATAATAATAATAATAATAATAATAATTATTATTATTATTATTATTATTATTATTATTATTATTATTATTATTATTATTATTATTATTATTATTATTATTATTATTATTATTATTATTATTATTATTATTAGTATTATTATTATTATTATTTTTATTATTGTATGATTTTGATGCTTTTTCAAGCCTCCTGAAAGTATTTCTTTCAACTGAAGAAATTTTCTTTAAAATTATTCTTGAATAAAATAAAACAATTGATTTTAGTATAGTACCGAGCTTTCGTCCGTACACTTCGGACATTTTCAAGGAATAAATTTTATTTTAATATTTTAACAATTTTGATAAAATAAATTTCGTGTAAACTAATAACAAAAATAAATAAATAAAATTAATAAATTTAAAAGTTAGAAAAGTTAACTTACATTGACTTTTTGTCATTTAAAGATGTTCAAAAAATTGGACATTTCGTTATATTTTATGTTTATCATTGGTTTATGTTTCCTTAAGAGCAACGATTCCCCTAGTCGCAATTCATAAAAATCATTTTTTCTTGTTATGATGGAGAAGCCCTCTTTTATGCTGTTATCGGGATTTTTGTGGTGTTCTTTAAAATGTTGAAATATTTTGCTCGGGTTATACTTATGTTGCGACATTCTCATGTTGAGGGTATTCGTTGTGTATCCGATATAAGAGGCGTTACATCCACTTTCAGAACATTGAAATCGGTACACAACGTTACTACTCTCACCATCCGAAAGCGCTTCACGAGTAGAGAAGCACGAGCTCAGTTTCAATGGCTTATAGTACGATCTTAATATAAGCTTCTTCCCGTCTTTTGCTTTAATATGCTCTTTTAAAATTAATTTTAATTTGTTCTCTTCATCTTTTTTCTGACTGATATTTTCAGTTTTATAATATAATACGAGCTTATCGTTTTCGTTTTCATTCATGGTATTGGTAAGTAAATTATTTAAAGTGTTCTTTATAGTTTTCTCTATAATATACTGGGGGAAGTTATTATTTATTAGATTCTGCGTTATTCTTTTAATTTCTATTATCAAAAAGGGTCATATTTATATATATATATTATTATTATTATTATTATTATTATTATTATTATTATTATTATTATTATTATTATTATTATTATTATTATTATTATTATTATTATTATTATTATTATTATTATTATTATTATTATTATTATTATTATTATTATTATTATTATTATTATTAGTTATTGTTATTGTTATTGTTATTGTTATTGTTATTGTTATTGTTATTGTTATTGTTATTGTTATTGTTATTATTATTATTATTATTATTATTATTATTATTATTATTATTATTATTATTATTATTATTATTATTATTATTATTATTATTATTATTATTATTATTATTATTATTATTATTATTATTATTATGTGACTGAGTTTTGAACTGTTTCGTTTTGGTCCTTAGAGTTAGAGAAAAATATTATTGAATGTGAGAAACGTCTGTCAAAAAATAAATTACATTTTCTTTTTTAATAAACAAGATGGAAAAACTCTTCATGCATTTGTATATACTTATATATGAGCTGGGAAACTATTTGCGTGCAGGTAATCATTGTACGAAAGTCAAACATGCAAAAAAAATTATACCAATTAAGGTAATAAGCAAATCTCATTTCACACTTTCGTTTTTGAAAAACACCAGTTTATATCATAATTATATAATCAGTTTGTATGGTGGAAAAGTTATAAGTTGCATAAATAATGAAGTTCGGAAATATAAAATAATTACTTTGATCAAAACATTTAAACTCTAAAACGATAATTGCTTCATTGAGTCCTATGTAAATGTGTAAATATTAGAATTATTTTTTTTGAAGATTTATTTAAGAATTTGTTCCTTGAAGTTTATGGAAGTATAAGGATCATTGGATGACCTTCCTTCTGCAAGCTGATTCGAGGTAGGAAGGAGAGCTGATTTAATTTCAATCAATCAACATCTTTGTTAACCAAGAATTAAAGGATTGTTTATAACTTAAGATAGATTTTTCGTGCAATTAGTGGTTGTACGCCAAACAGAGTTATAATTATAACTTAAACTTTATTATCCTTGCACGTTAATCCCAAATAAAAAATAAAAGTTAAGACCAATAATTAACAGTTTATATTTATCAGATTTATCATATATATACATCTTGCTATATTTCAATAAATTTATTATATTTTTAAGTAGAGGAAGTTATAAGAAAAAATTTAATTTACTAAGAACAGTTCGTATATTTCCTATATAGGAGACATTAAATATTTTATTTTTCC
>JABUQX010099044.1:77500-88941 GCA_015478945.1 Trachelipus rathkii
AAAGTCTTGGACGAAATAGACCTTCTTATGGGTGGACAGGGTGGTCAAAATATTTCAGAAGGGAGGCAGAATGATTTAGGTGAGGACCTTAAATTAGCAATGGACTGCTGGAAGTGAACTAACACCAGCACTCCTCTCACCAAGGACATCTTTTCCTTTCAGCATAGGCAGAATTTGTTGAACTTGTTCATAAAATATAATACACCTCTCCCTAGTTCTGCGGCTGTAGAGCGAATATTTAGTATTGGTGGGGATATTTTGAGGGCAAAGAGGTCAGCCTTAACTGCTTTTAATTTTGAGCACCTAATCTTTTTGAAAGGTAATATGGATCTCTTGTCCTTTGAAGACGACATTGAGGAGGAAGTGGAAAATCTTGAGATTTTGTAAATATTCATTCAATTTTTCATATAATATTATAAATAATTTTTTTGTAAGGATATATACTATTTAGTATTTAATATTAAAATCTTTTGTGAAGTCGCACATTATTAGCGGGAGACGTGCGGACGTGCGGACTTGCGATAGCGGAGGTTTGATGGTCTGAATAAGTGCGGAGGAGCGCTAGCGGACTACGTTTTCTCGAGGTGCGGAGGTGCGCTAGCGGACTACCCCTAAATGAGCGGGGTGCCCACCTCTGATATATATATATATATATATATATATAGTTATAGTAGTTATTATATTTATATATATATATATATATATATATATATATATATATATATATATATATATATTATATATATATATATATATACTACTACTACTATTATATGTAGTACTGGAGTATCTTGTCAATTTTAGGGTTCATCCCGTGGGTCAGGCCCATGACTATGCAATTCACAAACCCACACCATTCACTCCTATTATTCACTAGGGTTGGCTGAGCACCGGAATTTTGCGCACCGCAACCGCACCGCACCAGGGTAAACGCACCACGCACCGCACCGCACCGCACCACACCGCACCGCACCAAAAGTAATTTTTGTCGCACCGCACCTGTTTCAATGCGCACCACGCTCCACACCACACCGCACCGCACCGTACGGCACCTGGTGCGTCGGCCAATCCTATTATGCACCATATCTCTCGACTGAACCACACTCACATTCCTTTCCTTCCTTCAAACATTCTCTTACTAACTCAATCCACTTTTGATTCAATTTCCCAGCCGGTCACTTCTCCACACACTCACTACTAAACTACCGTTTAACGTCACTTTAACCAATTGATTACATTCCATTTTTTCCTAAAGACCAAACCACCCTAACAAACTCTTATTTATTCTCTTATTCTGTCCTTTCTTCACACCACACAACTCCCTAGTACGTTCTTACATCATTTTATAAATTCATTCCACGCCCATTACACCCTAAGGATTATCCACCTAAACAGATTACACCTTAAATCTATACTTCTTGCTCCACACAATGGTTTCACTACTATACATTAATACCGGTAGCAATATACCATCATGCAAACCCTAGCACAATCAAAACTTAGTCACCTTGCATTTACTAAAGATTTAATTGCACCAACCACCTTCCTACTACTACTACTACCAACTTTCCTACCACGCTCGTTAAGCATTATCCGTTTCCTATTGACCCAACATAAAGAATGAACCTTTATATAAGTAAAGATACTTGTTCCAGCTGCCTACCATCCAACATGATTTCACACTGTGTGGTTCCCCTCACCTACCATCATCACTTTGATCTTTTCTACACTTATTTTCAAACCCCTCTACCAATCTTCTCAAATTGTCATCACATTCACCACGCAAAACCAAAGCATTTTCGTGTAATAAGCATAATACCCTCTGCTTTCTATCATTCTCCATCAGTCCGACACCCTTCCCTGCCGAATATATATATATATATATATATACGGCTTAGTCTACTAGTAAGCTGATGATGAGCGTATTAGTAGCATATAAGGTCAATATCGTAATATATATAGGTAGCGAAATTAATTTACGCTATGTGTATGTGTACTAGGTAGTATCCGAGTATATATATATTAGTAATTATAAGAAGGTAGGGGAGATACTTAATAGTGACAGTAGATACTAGGTCATGTCGTCGTACTGATGATGACTAGTAGTCACGTGAAAACTATTGATGATAAGCTTCATATCGAGAGACTTATGTAGTATAATTATGAGTATATAATTAGGTAGAATAGGGTTGATAGGTATTATGCGTGGATCATATATTACTAATCGTTCTGAGGACGTCAGGGTATATATTATATATACTGGTAATGTAATTTACTTATAATACATATAAGTTAATAGGTATCATCATTAGGAGTAACTTAAGTATAATAATGATCTATAATATTTGGATCCAGTATCGTATATATTATATATATATAGCAATGGGCGTAGGCAGGGGGAGGGGCAAGGGGGGGGCAACTTTGCCCCCCAATAATCTTGGCGAAATAAAAATTGATGAAATCTATATGTTTGCAGACACGTAGAGGCCGACCGCTTTATTTGTAAAGGGATTATTGGCTTGTAGGATAGGAAAAACACTGGGACAAAACACAATGCACACATCGGAGAATAGACTAATAGCGATATGATAGTCAAGTATCACTACATTATATCTACCAAATCGGGAGTTATGGTGAACAAGACTATTTTGTTGTGTTATACTGTAGAAGTGTTGCTCAGATATTGTGTCTTTCGTAGTATGTCCTACTTATGCTTAACAATGTCAACTAGCTTTGGTGCTTTTATACAGCTGGATTTTTTTTTGACATTATTCTCCGCTAGAATTTCAGTATGTCGATAGCTTTGCGGCTGCTAAAGCTGTTAAATTAATCTCGGAAGGCGCCCGTTGATATTCAGCTGCAAGACAACACATTATAAACAATTGCAGAAAATAAAAGAATTATTACAGCAATTTTGAAGACCATAATTATATAATATATATACTATATATATATTATATATATATATATAATATACTATATAATATTATATTATAATATATATATATAATATATATATATATATATATTATATATATATATATATATATATATATAATATATATGACATATTCAACCTTTGCCCCCCCCTAAATTGAAATCCTGCCTAAGCCCATGTATAATATATATATATATTATATATATATATATATTATATATATATTATATAATATATATATATTATAATATATATTATAATATATATATATATATATATATCTTAAAGTATAGATTATATAATAGTATAATATAGAGTGGGCGAATGGATCGTTGTTAACTGCCACCACAAAAAGTAATTCCACTTTAACCGTTTACTGGGGCTGGTGGCATTGGGTCGAATGGGTAGTAAGGCAAATGTGTTGCTAACCGTTACTTGAGAAGTAATGTCTGTTTCGGCTATTCCGTTTCTTTGGAATTGAAAAAGTAAAAGTAACGAATGGGGGTCCCGTTACTTCCGTTACTTTCAGCTTTTGACTACGACATTAATTACGGGGAGTATCTTAAGCACAGTTGGTATTAACAGGAGGTATGATGATGATAATTATAAATTTTCAACAGTTAATCCACTGTAGTTTGAACAGAGTAAAAAGAAATAGTCCATATGAAAAGACTACAAATTATTTAGAAATTGTTACAGCGAGCGTAGCGCGTCTATCAAGAAATTAATAATCAATGAAGGCAGATATGGAGGTTGCATACAAGAACACGGTATAATAGTGTGTTTTGTATATGTTCAACTTTTTGGCATCTATACATGAGGTTGCATTTTTCAAATGTATTTTGCCATTATGCTGGTGGGTTACCTGCAATTTAAATAAAATAAACACTTTAAATTAAGATAAACATAAACAACAACATTGCTTTATAATAGCACTCAATACAAGCTCACGTGGAATTACTCATGTATCAGGAAAACACGTGAAGATTCGTTAAGTTGACGAAAATTATTATTATTATTTCAATTAATTTGATCTGTTTTCAACATATAAGAAGTTTCTGCCGTGGTTTTAATTTTATAAATATTTCAAAAAATTGAAATTTAAGAACTTTTAAGATACAGTGATTTAAGTAGAAGAAGAATTAGTCATCAAAAAGGTATATCAGAAGGCCGAAATCAAGAAGTGAAATTGATAGATAGAAATGATCTTGGCTGAATAATAAATACGTGAAATTGATTTTTTTTGTATCAAACATGGCACACATAATTTGAGTCGTGATCCTGATATTAAGCGTATACCGAGATTGAGACTTGAAAAAAGAGACGTAATGTCCATCTAAAGGGGGGGATTCTTGGAACAAAAAGAAATTTCAATACGACTAGGAAGGAAATTAACTATAGAGTATATAAGTAGATTATGATACAGCGCTTAATAAATCAGTACGTGAAGTAGGATATAAATAATTATATATAGTAATATTACTAGCTAGGGTATAAACCTAACTATAATAAGGATACTAGGGTATTGAATATTATATAGTCATACATAGGATGTTATACTTGATGAACCTAGAAATAATATTATTCAGTACGGTAGTATTATGTGAGAAGAGAGGCTAGATAGATAGTATTGATGTAGAAATAAACTTATTAGATAGTATAGTATAATAATTAGTATAAAGTGTATATATATTATAAGTATATATATATATATAGTATAGGTATATTATATACAAATTAATTATCGTATGTAATCAATATATCGAGATGATATATAGCACGTAAAAGTGAAGAGTATAAATAGTATGATAGTCACGGTGTATTATATGGAGTATGAAGTAGTGTATAGTATATTTAATTAATTGAATAGTTATCACGTGACGAGCAATTTAGGTTATGCGTATTCTTATATATGTTACATATGTAGTAGGCTAGGCTAGGTACTATATACCATGGAGTTTAGCGGGCACTTAATATAATAATATATATGATAGTAATAGGCTATGTTTAATATGAATATCTTAAGTCCGACAAATCTACTTAATACATAGACTTAAATGATAGTAGGTCAGAGGACATCACCGAAAAGTGTATCAGAGGCCATGTAACGTAGGGAAGAAAGACTAGTAACAGCATATACCAGATTCGAAGAGATAAATCCTTATCATGTTTACTTAATTCTATATGGAACAGGGAGACATTTGTTAGCCGGCGAAGAATAGATTATAGAAAAAAATTTAGAGAGAAACATTAACGCTTAGGTATTATGATATAAAATTAAAATTGTTTAAAAATCGTATTGAAAAATATTACAGGTTTAGTGAACAATTCGAATGAATGGCCTACCGCGTGCACTAGCGACGTGATGCGGGAAAAGTTCCAGTAATATGATTGTCAAAGTGATTGTTTGTATATTAATTTATAATTTTACAAGACGGAAAATATACTCCACTTGGTAACAAGTAAGACGAGAAGATAGAGTCGGGGGGTTTTTTTCGCTCCACCCCACGCTCCCAGCTTATCCACACCTTCTGCCGGCCTACCGGGGGTACGACGAAGTGGAGAGGGGGACTGAATCGAGAGTACGCGGACACCACACTCTATCCCCAACACTCCGGATACGCTCGAAACCTACCTCACAGGAAGATATATAAGAAAAAAAAGATATAATATTTGTTCCTATCACAATTATATATTAATGATAACAAGGCGGACACATTGGTCAACTGTTTCACTTTCTCGGAGAAGAACTCGTCGGATGACTTTCAAGGTCTTTCAAGTCGATAGAGCCTGCAACATTTTTTACTAAATATTAATATGGAGTTTAAATAAATATTAGATGACTAAGATAGACTTTTTATCAGTATTTTGCTGTAATATTCTGGGACGATTCTTGCGGTTAAATGTGCTCCTGAATATAAAATGATATTTTAGTAAATTGTAGCCGATATATTCGATGGTATAGGTTGTTATATTGTATAGAGCTGGAATTCGATATACGTGTGCAGCATACAGGATGGGTGACTTGATACTTTTTCGGGATGCTGGCCTATATATATATATATATAATATATATATATATATATATATATATATATATAATATTATATATAATATTATATATTATATATATATATATATATAATATATATATATATATATTATATATATATATATATATAGTAGTATTGCTACTACAGTTTGACCTCTACCAGCCTTTTCGATCTGAAGGAATAGAGTAGAGTCTGAAACATTGGAATATATCTATATATGGGTTAGCTCGAATCCGTGGTAATTTCAGGTCTGTAAGATGTATATAGAGGGGGGTCACCCCCGAGGGTGGACCCCGATATTGCGCTTACGCCCTTGTGGCGTGACCAGCGTGGGTGCGTTTAGGCCTAACGAGCGTTTGAGCGACCGAGCCACCTGGAGGTCAAACAGACCGAAGGGCTGTTTGACCGACAGACACAGACCGAGCGCGCGTACGCATAACACATACACATTATATTATATTATTACATCGAAGATTCGATTTCCGAAGGAAATCGAATCTGAGTGAAAAACGATCCCTGTAAGGGATCGTTTTTTTTAAACGACACTCGCGACTTTATTTCCACCGTGTTTTCTTCTTCGCATCCGGTTTCTGAAGTGTGGATATATATCTACCGTGGGTTAGAGTTAACGTAATCGTTTTCGAACTTGGTATAAAATGTTCTAATGAAGGTGATAAGCTGATCACAGATGAGTTTTGGTGGCCGTAGGTCCCCCTAAGGGGGGTGTTGCCCCTTAGCGCCAAGGCAAATTCGTTGAAACCATGTTAGGCTTACGTATTGGGGAGTGAAATGTTGGATGTGAGCTATAGTGATGACGCAATCTCCTCGAGACGAGATACGTTTCTCTCATCCTCCCTGGAGGGGAAGCTAACCCATAAAAATTAAAAATGATCGTAGAAGCTTGAAACTTGGAGGTTGGGTTGAGGATTCGGAGTCGGAGACGGAGTTGAAGTTGGAGATGGATTCGGAGACGGAGTCGGAGTTGGGTTCGGTTTCGGAGTCCAGGGACCCCACCGGAGGGGGGTCCCTCCTTTGAAAAAAAAAGAAGAAGAAATGCATGGAATGCACAACAGAGAAAGAAGAAGAAGAAGAAAGGAAGAATGAGGAGGAAAGGAGGAAGGAAGAAGAATGAAGAAGGAGAAGGAGTAAGTGTTGACAGATGCTCCGGTGCTGGCTTCGATGCGATGCTTAGTTAATAAATATTTATGTAATGATACAATATTGATGTCTTTATATATGTTTATAAGGATGTAGATGTCAACTAAGGGTGTTTGAGACTCCCTCATAAGCAAGAAGGTAGCGTCATCAGGCTCCTGGTCGATGCGTGGGCGCGCCCGCAGGCGCGCCAGCCAGGGCAATCCGCCGCGAAACGGGCGCATGCGCGCGCCCGCAGGCGCACCCGCCGGCGCGATCCGACGCGTGCGCGCGCCCGCAGGCGCGCCCGCCGGCGCGATCCGACGCAGAAGGCTATATATATATATATATATATATACTACATCTATATATATAATATATATATATATATATATATATATATATATATATATATATATATATATATATATATATATATATATATTATATATATTATATTAATATATTTATTATATAAACCCTACATCTTAACAACAAAGGTACATACGGGGACATTAAATACAAGTTTTCATGTGCATTAACATATAATTTCCAATAAAAAAGAACATTATTAAATAAATAATACATTCATACACATATAGAGATTTTTATTTTAATATATTATCCATCTTAATCAGGGGGGCATAGGATTCTGTATAAATTGAGCAGTTCTATATGTTTTTTCTCCAGAGATTCAACATCATCCGAAAGGATGTAAGCATAAATACAGCTTGCTGCACTAAACCATTTTTCGCATTATTTCGGCTCAATCAGCATCTTCACTCGCTTCCGCCAGAGAGAAGTAAACGTATCCTGGTTGATAGTTATTAAGGCATTTTCTGTATACTGCATTATAACGGGAATTCCATATGTTTTCGTGTAAATACGTAGATTACCCATGAGCTAATTTGAATAAGTCCTCGAGTATGGCTACAACTTTAAGATGATACTTTAAGTCGTTTTTCATATATCAAACAAGGCCATTATATTTGCAGATGTCTGAACAGTGAAAACCTATACATGTACGCATGAATGTGTCAGCATAATTGGGTTTTTCCAATATTGCGTACATCAATACTTTAACATTACCAGATGCAGTGAAAGCCACATCTATTCTATTATAAGCCTCTCAAGCTGTCACTTCTGATTTCATCAAGAGACGATGTCACAGATGACACATACTCAGCCTTTATCCAAGCTTCGAAGCTGTCGATAATCTTGAGGAATTCTTCAACTGATATGATTAAAGGTATATTAGTTGCACCACCAATTGGAATACAGGTAATATATTGCTCTCCATTCGTTTTACGAAAAAATGTAAATGACACATCGTTGGGTATTACAAAGGTTCTCGTAAAGAGGACGTCCGTAGAAGCAGAACGAGAGGCCATCGTATCAGTACAGCGAAAAATGTTCTTACTGGAGAAATTCGTATGTATAAACAACCCTTATAGGTAATGAGATTCTTTCTTTCAACCAATCCGAGAAAGTAAACAAGAATACGACAAACGAACGAATCATATCAGTTCAAAAGGGTAAATATTCTCCTTGGAAACACAACAACAACACAACAACAACAACAACAACAACAAAACAACAACAACAACAACAACAATAACATACCTAACAAAACATAACACCTGAACTAAGAATATAATGTGCATCAACAAACCTAACAACACCATACGTCGAATAACTACTAACATTAACAAAAGTTCCACACTTACACTGTAAAGTAACTATGTCATAACGTAAAATCATCGTTTTAAACCCTAAAGCAAGTAAATCATAAATCAAACTACCATTCAAGCCCCATCCTACCCCCCCTTCTGTGATCTAATTGATCTATTGATCTAATGAGTTATACAAACCATTTTATAATCATAAACGCAAACAACTTTTCTTATTATTATGATGGTATCAATCTAGAATGACGTTAGTAAATTTAATGTTCCGGGTCAGCTACTTGTCTTGTGTCGGTCCTACAGGTTTGCGGAAAACTTTCTGCTTTTACATTTTAAAAGAGGTCGAGATTTTCGAAACAAAAAGCCTGTTAAAATCATATGGTGTTACAATGTTTACAAAAAGTTTAAAGACTACAAAGATGTAATCGAATTCCACGAAGGGTTATATGACATAAAAGCTCTCAATGTTTACCAGGGCATAAAATTATAATTCTTGATGATTTGATGCATAAATTGAATGAGGCTATAGCCAAAACTTTCACAGTTTACTCGCATCATTTTAAACATCACAAGATTTTTTATAACACATGAATTATCTTTCCCATCAACAGAATAAGTAATATGAGAGATGTGTCTTTAACACCCAATATCTGATCTTGTTTGGGAAAAGAAGGGATATGAGTCAGGTCAATGTTGTGGCTACCCAAATGTTCCTTACTCAACGTAAAGGAGTTCCTAAAAGTTTATAAAGAAGTTACATCTATATCTCATGGTTATTTACTCTGTGAGTTTCATCCTAAGAACACGCATAGAGTGTTAACTGCGTAAAAATATCTTACCTAACGAGATTGAGACAGTTTACATATACTTGAATAATGAGTACTCTAGTAGCCAGATTATTTGCCTCTTAATAGAGAAAATTTAAAACACTGGAAACTTTCTTGAAACAACGTAAACGATCCTTGTGAAGAGAAGAATTTATACAATGTATAGCTGAAAGTATGCCTAAATCTTATAAAAGGACATGTTCCTTTAAAAAAGAGCTCAGAAGGTAAAGTTACGTCGGCACAGAAACATCAATTAAAACCTGGCGCTAACGTAAGAAAGCCTTAAAATAAAAAGAAACTATTACAGAAAGGTGGTGGTGTGTGTTCCTAACTTTACTCTTTTCCGTTATAGCTCCTTTGATAACCAAGTGGCCTTGCTCAATGATGAAAAGGTAGGGTTTTACCTACAGCGATTTATGAGAAGTTGAACTTAACACAGAAACCTTACCTCTACAACAACAGCAACATCAACAGCAACAGCAACAACAACAACAACAACAGCAACAACAACTTTACAACAACAACAACAACAACAACAACAGGTCGAGCAGCCTCAATCAGACATTCAGCAGCGTCAGGTCGGATATAATCCTTATCACCCACTGATTCAACAGCAGCCTTTGAGTTTATATGATCCTCAAGTTGAACAGATAAATAATTATGAGAAGGAACTGCAACAAATATTAAACTCCAATGCTAACATTCATGAAAAAAGAATCCTATATCAAAATGCTATACAAAAATTAGTAGATTTAAAAGTTTTATTAAAATCACCCAAGGAAGATACAGCTCTAACAACAGATACTAAACCCATGGCGAAAAGAGAAGACAATTTTAGACATATACTCAAGGAAAGCTTACCAGTAAGGAGTAAGAAAACGGGTATAGGTCTATATAATATTTTAAAAGATCAGATTACATGGGACGATCTCGGTCAAATTATTATTGATAGGAGACAAACAAATACATGGATCGAATATTGGTTGACTTGAATATCTGATCTCTCCGTGAATGGAAGAAGCTCCAGTGACAGGATGGAACGGATCAAACAAGAACTTCAGACTATTAAATTTTCCAAGAAGTTTAATCATGAAATAAACAAAGATTAGCGGATCTGGATAATATTCCATTAACGCATAGACCTGATGCAAGTCCGCTGGTACTTTCTTGTGCATCGATAGATCAAGTTGATAAATAGAAGTACATTACGAACAAGAACGAGTCGAATAAGAAAAAATCCCTTCAAAGTATCAAAATGGATTAGCGTTCTGATTATTTATTATGATTTTTATAATTTACAACATATTTGTAATTTAAAAATTAGTATATATTCTATGTTATCTTTCTGTATACACATCTGTCATGTTTTAGACTTGTAATTTAAAATAGTTAATTTTATTTATAAATCTAAAAATAAAATACTTCATATATACATCTGATTTTTTTTTCATATAACCTTTTCAATATAAATGAAAAAATTTCTATTGTTTAATGGTCAATTGTGAATCATCGGAGGCTAAGGAAGCGGTCGATAAATTTTACTTTGATGTGAAACACAACCATACAGTTACGGGGGGTTTTCAAGGTTTGCTTCAAAGTTTCCTCAATTAGTAAAAAAATGAAAAAATATTTAGAAGGTGAGGATGCTTTTCCCTTCATAAACTATACGCAAAAATTTCCTACACGGAAAACCATAGCTCCACATTTAGATAGCGTATGGCAACTAGATTTAACCGATATGATAAAATATTAATCTTACAATGAGGGGTATCGGTATATTCTTTTCGCGATAGATGTATATTCC
>JABUQX010099045.1:0-2500 GCA_015478945.1 Trachelipus rathkii
CAGGCTCATATTAGAAAGAAGCTCCATTTTTGACAATCATTAAAGACTATTTTTTACGAAAAGTTGAAAGTTTTTCCTCTGTAATCAGAACCAGTATTGAAAAAATATATCAAAGTTTAAGTTTATTTATAAATATAAGTTATGTAACAAAGTATATTTATTCATTCACTAATTCGCCCTCACAGTGCAAAGATAGTGTAAGAAAGAAGCTCAGTTAGAAATGGATGGTGAAAGAGTTTTCAGGGGATTGAAATTACAAAGGGGCTATGGGTTAGGAGAACTTTTCGCTAAATTAATGAGAAGCGTTTTACCTCTGTTTGGAAAATGTAGAGCATTTATAGTTAAAAAAGCGGCTAGAATAGGAATAAATACGTAACATGATTTCGTATCAGAAGTTAATCTTCGTATTTCCTTAGAAAGACGTATAGCTGATGTCTCTGATGAAATGTTGGATGATGGAAACGGAATATAATGCGTAGGATGGCAGGTCAAGGTAAAGGCCGTAGGAAAATGCGTGTAAAGAAAAGCTTAAGGTAAAAAGACCTCCAAAGAAAAAACGCTTTGATGTCTTCGACATTTAATTACTAACAGCCATCTTTTATATAGATAGTGACATCTGACAATTGTATTGTATATAAGAAACTGTTAATCATGACTCTACTCATTACATTTCTACATTGTCATAACTACAAGATGCATTTCTTCATCATTCTAGTTCAGACTGTTGTAAGAGTGAATTGGACCTCTTTTTTTCATGAACCCTACGCAGATTAGAGTAAGGGAAACCAATTTCGTCAGTATTAACCCTGTTCATTCAATTACCAACACCGATGTACCTCTTGAATTCAATGTCCCTGGTACATCTGACCAGTATCTCGATCCATCCAATATATTTTTATATTTAAAATCAAGATTAACTAACAGCAATGGTTCAGATCTTCCTTCTTCCGACCACCACATGGTGTACACGGAATCTAATTTCCTGTATACATGTTTTAACCAACTTGAAGTGCATCATAGTGAAACATCTCTAGGAGCTTCAGCCTCATATTATCCATATAGAAGTTATATAGAACATTTGTTGAATTATTCAGATGATGCTAAACAGTCTCTTCCACAATCATGAAGATTTTATAGTTTTAAAGATGCAAACAAACACATAGATAAAGCTGCTAAATCTACTAATAGCACATGTGAATTTTATAGACGTTTAAAAGATGATATCTTCTCTCAGGAAAGAATTATTCTTCCTTCAGTGGATACTAGAATTCAACTAACTAGATCTAGTGCACAATTTCCTCTTCAAATTAAAAGCTAACCCATGGTCACTACTACATGCCCTGAACCTGATTGCAAGTTGTTAGGCGCATATCTTTATGTTAAAAAAGTGAAATTGATACCCATATAGATTTTTGATATTGAAAGTCTCTATTGAACACTACAGCTAAGTATCCAATAAAAAGAATTGAAACCAAATTATGTAACATCCCTAGCATTGTGAACGATAATTTACCTCAGAAAGTAATAAGAGGAGTTGTTGAACATGAAGCGTATTCTAGAAATCATAAAAAAGTCACCCTTAAAATTCACCTCTTTTGAACTTGGAAGTATCGGTCTACAAGTAAGCGGGCAACCCAACGGTCGTGATTATGAAATGTATAAAGGATCGCAGTCTCATTGCTCAAGAACTTTTTACGATTTAATAGCAAATTCCTGCTACATGCAGATCGATAGTGGTAACATGTCTCGATCTCAAAGCTTACCCTGAGAATAGTAATTCATACGCATACGATCTCACAGCTGGCCTTTCAGATTGTAAAGCATATCATTTGAACATTTTGAGATAAGAAACATTAAGGTTAAGTCTCACCTTTGGAGAAACCTTGCAATCTCCAATCACAGTCTTATTGTATTTGGAACATCCTCAACTCATTGAGATTGATAGAGTGAGAAATATAATCTTGAATTATTAAAGATGAATGAAGAAGAAATAAAAAGTGTATTTAGAAACGAACCACAATTTTTAGGAATCTGCGCTATTAATGAAATTGGATCAGTGAAACTGGAGAAGGATGCTTGATTTGTATTTAACACATCCCCTCGTAACATTACTACAGGGGATCACTGGATAATTATATATAAGGATAGGAATGGGGTTGTTTATTCTCTCGATTCTTTGCATTTAAAATTCATGTTTATTAATCATTATGTAAAGTTTTTTTTTTTAATATAATAATTGGTGTTTTAAAATAAAACTTTGTTTCACTATTTGCCTTTTTAATTCCTAAATTTATGTAGAGTCTATTGTAATTGTTTCATTATATGTTTTTTTTTAAAAACAATGTATTTTAATAAATTTGCAAATATTTTTAGTGTTAGAAATTTAAATGTTAATGATTATGTAGTTTCTAGTTATGTTATAAATGATATAAAAGGAAAACCTAATTTCTATACCCCTTAAGAATTATTATATAGTATATACTATTTATATATATTTGCT
>JABUQX010099046.1:7500-10000 GCA_015478945.1 Trachelipus rathkii
TATTTACTGGAATTTAAGTAACTGAAGGAATAGGTTCTGTATTATTCTTAATCTTATATGTTTTCTTAATCTTATATATATATAATATATAGTATATCTATATATTAAGTATATATTGTATATATATATAATATAGTGTATACATAATAGTATATAGTATAATATTAGTATATTATAGTATATAGTATATTATAATATATATTTATATATTATATGATATATATATTATTATATTATAGTATTATAGTATTATAGTATTAGTAGGTATCGTTGTATATCGTATATATATATATATATATATATAATATTATGTTTCGCAATATCTCTTAGAAATTTCGTAGAATTTGATTTACCTTTGAAAGGCTAATCTTCTAAGATGACCGGCATCAATGTTCTATTCGATCTCCTTTTTTATAATAGTAGCGATCGGTGGCAGTTGTTTTCTCTGAGTCATAAAAATAGTTCCTTATTCTCTAGGGCTAGGCACTTTGGATGTGCCTGACGAATCAGTTATCAGTCCATTTTTTTTTAAATAATCCCATTCGAATGAGAGATCGCACTACTACGCATACTATCATTTAAAAAAAACGAGTTGGTATGATGATATGTAACTAATTATATAATTATTTACTGCTAACTGTTGATCATTTCTTAGAATCCACTTATTTAAGATTCATAATCGATCTTATACTAATGTTATTTGACTCAATCTGGAGTTCGGGAAACGCGTTGACTCAAATCTTTCTCCGGCTACGATATAGTGTTTGCCTCTGGCCTTTCAGATCAGGTTTTGCTATATGGTTTTCATGTTTTAAGTAAGTGATGTGGTGTGTTTGAATGTTCTTGGTAATTGATGTCGCTTTTTCATATTATTTTTAGTTACTGATTTTGTTGTGTTTTTATTAAAATTGAGCTGTTAGTTTTGTAAAGTACGGTGGAAATAAGTTGGAATCGTGTTCGATTTAGTTTCTCTATTAGAAAATTCTAAATTCTTTTCGAGTGTTGTAAGGCTTTAATTGAAATTTCAAAATGTTAGAAATGTGCAATACATGCGGATGATTCGTAATATGAATCTATTCATTCTCTTGCATTATATCGCTTAGTATATGATGTATATAGCGTTATACTATATTAGTAGAGTATAATGATATGTAGATATATTATGATACTATTATATAGTAGTATATAAACTATATATATATATATATAGTAGTAAATATATGATGTTTTATAGTATTTAATTTATATATAGTTACGGTTTAATATATATATATAGTATATATCACATAAGGATATTTGTCGGGTAATGAGATATTTGATGGGTAATTTTTCAGTAGGTAAAAATTATGATGGGGGTTTCCTTTTAGGGCCAATCGTGTCTCGAGGTAACACTCTGGAAGTACATCTCAAGGGTAAGGGTCAAACCCACTTAGGACGCATGATTGATATATATCAAATAATGTGTTGGCGTGTTGATTGCAGTCAAATAGTTTTGATTTTATCTAATTAATGTCCGTAAGATAATTACCCCAGTTTTGCCGCACCTTGACTCCGGAGTGTTGGCTGGGAGGACGCCGTGCGGAGGTCTAGGTGTGCCAAGACACGGCCTTCGCCCTCTTGGGGAAGCTCAGCTTTAAAGAGGTTAGAAATGATGGAGTTTTCCTTTTAGCCAATCGTTGGTGTTCGAGGTTAGCACTGCTGGAGTCACCATCTCAAGGGTAAGGTGTCAAACCCACTAGACCAATTTGAAGATATATATTATGCTAATAGGTAATATATGATATACAATTATTATAGTTGGTATATATAGTTGGCGTATGTATACTAGTATAGTAGGTAGGTATGAGGTATATATTATAGGTGTATATTTAGTATATGGGTGTATTTATATATATTATATATATGATATATATATATATATCAGTATATATTATAATATATATGATATTATATATATATTATTAGTATATATTAGTATATACTTCTGTATATATATTACTATATATATATAATATATATATATAATGTATATATAATATTGGATGTTGCACTAACTCAATGATTTGACCACGATGCCGCCCCCCCCCAAAAAACCTTTTTGGATATATATGTGGGTATATATAATGATATATAATATATGGTATATAGTGTATATATAGTAGTGTATATATATATATGTAGTGATATGTTATTTATATTATATATAAGTATAGTATGATATATATATATAGTAGTAGAGGGAGAGGAGAGAAGGAGAGGAGGAGAGAGAGGTATTCAGATAATTGCTGTTTTTCAAACTTTTGCTTCGTGGACGTTTTTCGCCTGAGACGAAAGTCTTCCGTCCTTTTTTTTTTCGTTCGTATACAGTCAGGTAATGAATGTCTGGTCCTGCCGCTATCAGTGGGTGACTGCTAGGTCTTAAATGGTGTGTATACGAGTGAAATATTGAAAATCTATTACCTGCGATAATCGTTAATGAATTTTTGCGTCTATGATGAAC
>JABUQX010099046.1:17500-22500 GCA_015478945.1 Trachelipus rathkii
ATAGGTGAGTTAAGTCTCCTCTGCATGAAATTCCTTTTTTCTTATATCCTCTGTAACTATTCCTTGGGAAGATCATTCTCAGGGTACTTACAACAAGATTTGCAGTTTTGGGTTCTGAGAGGCTCTATATCCTCAGAACGGGACTGTATAGAAGAAATCCGAAAATTTGTAATAGGCCCATTGCTAGAGTTAGAACGCGAGATAGTGGATTACACTGATTATGAATATTTCTTAGGCGTTGATGGATGCGTGATTGAGCACAATGGTTTATAAGAGCTGGTTATGATTGCTTATCTATCATGCTTTTCTACAGTCGCCGATTAAGAAGAGAAGTTGATAGGTTTGTGTGGCTGAGGAAGTATGGTGAGGATACGCTTGAACTCTCGTTATTGAGGTGGACCCACAGTTAATAAGGGTTAATTAACGTATGTCATTATGTCCTAGTAAGTAGTACAGTATTATTTAGAACAGTCGTTCGTCTTGTGAAAATGAGTTTTCCATATAAAGCGGGACGTGAGACTGGGAGGAGTTGGTTATCTCATCTGCTTTGATTATCAATAATATTCTGGACGGGTGTATCTCGTCAGGTACTTGAGTTTTTTGGGAGAAAGACTATGGATTTCATGTTCATTTGGCGATTGATAATATATGCAAGTGGTGGATATAAGCTGACAGAAAGCTAGACTCATGCTAAGTTTAAGAGCGTTTAGTAATAAGTAGTCTAGTTATGGGGATGACATTAAATTGCATAGTAAGAAGTGATTTAAAATAAATTAAGGAAAAGAAGGATGTGATGATGGAAAGATTTACTCTTAAAAGAAACGAGAGGTATTGACATGAGTGACTAGAGGAGATATAGACTTGAGGACTCGCCAGCACTCATATAAACAGGGGGTGTTATCTGTAAACTGTGGAAATGGAGTAAATATATACCCGAAGAGTATTGAGGAAGAGTACATATATTACTACAGGTTTTTTGAAGGGTGTGGACTACTAGATAGTTGGTATATTTGCATGTAAAACTAAGCCAATTGTTACCGAGGTGATTGATTAAGGATTTTATTTGATAATCATGTAACGACAATATACTTCAGGGGCTGATCTTTGGTTATATATTTGAGGATCGGAAGCTTTCCGACTCTTTACCACCGTAGATACTAAGATCTAAAGTGGTGCAGCAGTATATGAATGAGGAATTTCGAGTAACATGAATAATTTCGTTAGTTTGGTGTATTTTATTTCATTCATGTAATTTAATTAAGGTGTTTTAATTGTACTAAAGACGATATTATTAGAGTGTGTAGGACGAGAAGTAATGAAAAAATAATGCGTGTTATATAGATCAAGGTCAGAGCTTGCGAAAAAAGAATTAGAATCCTTTAGTTTTTTGTATTGATGTTACTTTAGTAATAGAGAGATCTTTTTTTAAATAGGGTCTTAGAAATGGCATTAGTCGATGGGATGATTGTCCGATATGGCAAGTGAAATCGCGCAATCGACGGAGAGTCAGGAAGTCGACTCTGGAGGCCTATGATTTTTGTGGAGTGAGAGGTGAGACATGCTCGCGGAGGGAGAAGCTAGCTGGGAGAGACGCCAAGGAAAAAGTAGATTGGAGAGCAGTAGTTCTGGTGCTGGAGGTGGCGATCGTTGCTAAAAGTCGAGAGTATATGATACTGTCAATTCGTTGTATGATAATTGTTCTGTGAAGAAGAGAGGCAGGATACTTTCGGATAGAGCGTAGACAGTGACCTCGCTGCAATTAATTGGCGTTTGGATGTCTTTCAGTTCGCTCATGGGGACCATGAGATAAATGCTAAAAAAAGCCTTTTTAATTTAAATCTTTCCAGCGCTGGTGGTGATTATGAGGGCTGACGTAGGTAGGTTATTACTAATATATATATAATTATAAATGATTATAGTATATATCAGTATATATCATATATATATATGTATAAGTATATATATATATAGTATTTATATATAATATATATACTATATATCTATTTATTCCGTGTTGTGTTTCGTTGGTGGTACATAATTATAGGAAATATAGAATTGCAGCTCGTGTCCTCTTCTCGACGCATATTACAGTTCTTTAGAGTAATATCTATCTTTTGTCGAGGGATGTTAGAGCTATTACATATAATGATTCTTAAAATATCTCTATCTTTTAACTTTTGTAGTCTTTGACCTTTTCATTTCTAGGCTTTTATCCGCATGTACGATAATTAACAGAATTTATTACCAGAGCAATCTGGATTCATATTCACTTCCTTGGAGGTTTCATACATCCTTGAGTATCCACTCTACGAATGAGTACCTTTTAACTCATTCATCCAATTACTGGGCACCATGCTCAATCCCGGTACGATCGACATCTATCTAAAGTAATCCTTATTATAATCAATACGCCACTTTCTACTACAGTAGTCAATTCCACTTACACAAGTTATATACTAGTATATCACATACTTTACTACATCACAAGATTAATTAGCACCCTGTCGGACATTCTATTATATTCATATATCTTTAAGCTAGTGCATCTTCAACTACATACATGTTACCATATATCTACTCTAGAGTGAACGGTTCATATTAAGGTGCAATCATATAATCATCAATTCACCATATACATAATAACTCATATATTATATAATTAATATATAGCTTATGATAATACATAAAATATATATATTCGGGTCTAATCTACGTTTGGTCGGCCAATGGAGACTGGTTACATATGTTAATAAAAAGTACTAGAAGCTGATGCAATAAATATCGACTCAATCCTAACATTGAAACGCAAACCTCGTTAAAACTCTATCATAAAATCGTAAACTAATAACTTAATAACGGCAAATGTTGAAAATTTAAATCACTCTACAGGCAGTAAGCGAGTCCATTCTTTAAAGTATTAGAACTATTAACCTTTCGAGCAGACGTTAAAAAGCTTTATTTATTATCTACGTATTGGATCATTTCAATATTAATTGTAGGAGAGAAAATATCACGTTTCTTTTTTTCTTTTTAACCAATTAGAATGGAGAATTTTTATGACGTCATTTACCTTGAGTCACGTGACTGTATTTTTAAATCGGTGTTTATCGTTTTCTTTTACGAAAAGATTCAATTACTTTTAAATATATGAACTAGCTTTTACGATAATCATTTTGCATTTTGAAATATTACCCTTGAATTTTCAGAAAAAATTTTCATATGTATACACACGCATATATATATATATATATCATATCTAGTAGTATATTATCATATATATATATATATATATATATCTATATATATTATATATATTA
Organism: Trachelipus rathkii; assembly: GCA_015478945.1. Taxonomy (NCBI): domain Eukaryota; kingdom Metazoa; phylum Arthropoda; class Malacostraca; order Isopoda; family Trachelipodidae; genus Trachelipus; species Trachelipus rathkii. Next base: position 20,818 of record JABUQX010099046.1, read on the forward strand.
TTATATATATATATATTATATTTATATATTATATACTATTATCATATATAGTGTAATATCATATAAATCGTGTACTACTATTATAAGTAAGTTATATATTATTTAGGTATATACTATTATATATATCATATATTTATTGTATTATTTACGATATACACTATCATATAATATTTATATATAGTAATAATATATATAATATGTATATATATAGTATATATAGATATTTTTTTAAAATTAAAAAAACTATTAATATATATATAAATATACCTACCCCCTATATATAGTTACTATATACTATTATATATAATATGAGTATATATATACCCTATATATACTATACACCTCTTTTCGATTTCTTTTAGCAAAATATACTATATATTATATATATATATATATTCCTATACTATACCTACTATATATATATATTATATACTACATATATATAGTATATATTATATATATATATATATATATATATATATATATATATATATATATATATATTGCCGTGTGTAGTAGCTCTGGAACATTCATTTGCACTTCAGAGCCCAATGGTGCTTCCCTCTCGCACCAAAATGACATATTTCTATCTGACTTGTTACTTTCGATCTTGCACTATTGTTCTTATGTAATCATGACCATTAAGTACTTTACCCCATTACACCTTAAATCCTTTACAAATTCTTTATGTTTAAATTTTAATAATTGCAAGCAATAATTTAATAATGTAGCCTTGTAGGGTCATGGGGTGATGCAACGATTATTCCTCATCGCCTATCAACAATTTGGTAATAGGTGCCGCTTTTGAACTGTTGCTGCGCTTTGATGCACGTCTATCATTCCTCATTAATTTATGTAACATTCTCGGTCTTTATTCTAATTTTCTCTTTGCTTAACATAAAATCTCTTCCTCTGGACCTTATCTCTTACCCCATAACCTAAGCTCCAATCAATTTTGTATTCTCATATATTTTTCCTCAAGTTTCTTCCAAAGGAGAAGGAGGAAGTGCACATGTTCAAACGCGATGTCTTGTTCTTTACATAATCAGCAGAATTGGGGTCATTCGAAAATTCTAAAATATAATTTTGATCCTTTTGCTGAATAATAACTAAAACTATCTGTACTGTTAATTTATCTTCTAACTCTACCAACAATCCTAAATTCTTCAATTATATAAGCTGGAAAAAGCACATTTTCTCTGTCCTCTTTTCTCTTAAGTGGTTATTTTAAGTTAATATTACTTCAAAGCTAAATAATTTTCCCCTAATTCTGAAGTAAAATTAAAGAAAAAATTTATCAAAAAATATTAAATCCTTCAAAGATAAAAATTTGAACTAAACCTGACACTTTGATTAATTAATTAATTATATATATATTATATAATATATATATATATATACTATATTATATTATATATTTATAATATATAATATATATTATAAATTAAATTTTTTTTATATTAAAAATTTTATATATATATATATATATATTATATATATATATATATACTCATTACGTCTCCACATAACTGCGTAATATTGAGATAGTGCGTTACAAATTGTAATCTTCCTGACATACAATCCTTAAAGGAAAATCCATATATAATTTATATATATATATTAAGTATATTATATATATATATATATATAATTATATATATATATATATATATATATATATAT
>JABUQX010099047.1:0-20276 GCA_015478945.1 Trachelipus rathkii
GCACAATTTTAAATTAGTCTTAGAAATAGCGGTGTTGAAGTTGATCATTCGAGTTCTTAATAGTTATTGAGTGATGTACCATCGAATTATAGAGGTGCGAAATGGGATTACGTTTACGGTTTAATGGCTAAATTTAAGGACTTTAGATGATAATACGAGTAGCGGTGCGGTGCGTGTGGAGTACGGTGATAGATGAGTAGTAAAAAATTCCCTATCATGCTCGATTACCACTACTAATTGGATTATTGCATAAGAATGAAAAAAGTATCATATAAAATTTAACATATCAACTGAATTATTCTCAAACTGATAATAATTAAATAATAATAAATAATAAATATATAAAATAATAAAAAATAATTAAAGAATAATAAAATTGAAAGGATATAATATAATAAAATAAGATAGAAAAAGATATAAAATAATTAAATATAATAAAATAATAAATATATATAATGAATATAACATACATCAAAATAATAATAATAACACATTAATTCGTAATACCAATCAATGTCAAATAAAATAATAGTAATAATAACAGACTAATAAATATAATCAAAAAATAATATAATAATGAATAATAAAGCCATAATAATATTTAATAATATAACTCTGCACATTCAACATATATAATAATAAATAATATAATAATATATAAATAAATTTATAAATATATATTAATAAATAATTAATTAAATTAAAATAATTATATAAATAAAATATAATAAAATTAATTATAAATTAGTAATTATAATAACAAAATATATAATATATATAATAAATAATTTAATAAATATAATATATAATAAATAATAATAATATAATAATATATATATATATTAAATAAATAATAATTATAATAATAATAATTAATAATTAAATTAAATAATAATAATAATTAATATAATAATAATAATATATAATATATAAATATAATATAAAATAATTAAATAATGATTCTCAGACAGCTCCACAACTACTAGGGGAAAAATATAAAATGGAAAATAGATAGCTCATTAGAATTGAACATTCCATGTACATTACTTTCAGTCATCAACATTCTAAGTTTTAAGATATTTTCCTTTCCTTTTCTGCAATTTCACATTGGGAAACAAGTAAATCAAGAAAATTGTTAAAGCTCAATATTCTGAAGAGAGGATCCCTTTGTAAGTATAGATCATACAGTGAAGTAGTTTTATTACAAAAAGGATGTAGACCTTATGTAATATGGATTTTAAGTTTCTGCTGATCACTATTTGAATGCATGATAAGTAATTATAGTTATGTTTATGAACACTTAAATTAATATTGTCATAGCTACAAATTTACTTTTACCATACTATACATTTTATGGTTTTGATTTAGGTATATATATTATATTATATATATATATGACTTTCAAATATAATATTTTAATTTACGTAATCAATCATGATATTTAATAATTATAGATATATATATAATATAATATCGCTATAATATAATATATAAATTTATATTATATATATATATATATATATATATATAATTAATATATTATATATATATATATATATAATAATATATAAAATATATTATATTAATATATTATATACATAATATATTAATATTAATATATATATATTAATATATATATATTATATATTCATATTAAATATATAATAATATATATTAATTTAATAAAAATATTTTATCTATATAATTTATTATTATAATTATACTAAATAATTAATATTAAGAGATATAAGATTAGTTTTGTGTACTCTCCATTATATTTAATTTAAATTTATTAATTATTATTTAAGACTATTGTAACTACTTAGTTGCATTTTTTACAGTAATTATTAATTTAGATATTTCAAACATTAAAATAAAAAACATGAGATTACAATAAGTTACTAAAAAATTTCACTCATATTATCGGTTCGAGAAGGATTAGACATAGGTGAGTCACTCCTGTCAACTTGGATTCGGTTCCGTCTCAGATTTCCGCTCCGTTAGCGGACTACCAACGAATAGAACAGTGAGGACGAGCAGAGTTAGTATATTCGGAGTTTCGTTATATAGGAATATTTTATGCCAGACCATACACCCGTGACGGAATCAGAAAATAGTTCCGCTCTTTTCTTCATCGGTACCAAGCACTACCATTATCTAAAATGAAAAATATAAAGAACTATATATTAAAAGAGATGATCAACTTAGTGTGTTATATAATAAAGAAGAAAGATCACTAATTTTATTTGTCTTTTAGTATATATAAACTATAATGAAAAATAATCATACTATTTAATAGATCTAGGAAGACAGGATAAAGTTTTTTAATAATAAAACACTCCCTCGCATACAAATAACATACATGCAAGTTTGGATCTCCTACTCCTCTTAACCTTATGAACCTCTTGGTTATTTTGGGATTAAAAATCCTCTTAAATTGTATTCTTCAAATAAGATCTGATTTATGGCATAATACGTTTTTTTATAAGTTAACTACAATCTATAACTTATAGATGTTAATTATATGTGTAGATAATACTCTGATACCCAATGGATGTATACTTTGCACATTTTAGGACTAGGCAATATCCTAAATTCAATGCATGTGTAAAAACGGGCTAAATATAGGTTATTAATAAAATACGAAATTTATTATAAAATTATAATCCAGCAACCGATATCGTTTTTTGAAATATACCTTTGTCATCTTATAGGAAATAGTAACGTTGAACATGTATGCTTTATGATTATAGGCCATATATTTGCAAATATATATTAGGTTAAATATTAGTACGAAAATTATATATCTAAATACTAATTACGGACTTATTTTTATGGGGAAAGTAAATGGTTCATCTAAATGAAATAAATGTTTAAAATTTTACAATTGGGTAGTTGCTATTATGAAAGAACATTTCTCACTAGCTGTACCATTTCGCTGACGCAGTTTATACAGACTTGAAAAATTCTTTATACTGGTATAATAGAACTCAAAATCATGATAGTGAAGTCCCCTCATACATATTATTAATAGACATAATAGACAGTCCGGTTTTAAAAAAGTTTACTAGAAAAGGAGGCGTTATTTAATATGAACTTACTTATACTCGGTTAATTATATATATACTTATACTATCGTTTATTCCTCGAGTAAATCTATTTGTTCTTTGATCACATATAAATGCAATGTGATGTTATCAAAAAATATACGGTTTCAGGTATTGGGTGTTTACATGCCCTCAAATAAACCGTTGGATAAGTATTTAGAATCTGAGCTGCGCTCTGTTTGTGTAAGCATAAGCCATGTACATATATATATATATATATATGCAGGTTAATAACAACTTTTCACCAATATTCACTTATTATTAATTATGTATAGTATATAATATAACTAGTTTTATACAATATATGCTAATTATCTTATCTATTTATTTCTTCCACTTAAGGTTTAATATTAAAACTATAAAATAAATATTATCATGTAAATATATTAAATCATATCATGCTGTTTATTCACTCACTACTTGAGTTATATTGTGGTATATTGTCTGTAATATATAACGATAAATAACGTTTTAAGCATATCTATTAAATGCATATTTAACATATATTATGATTCTCTAATAGTATATTACTAAGTTTTACGCGACTCTATTAATTTTGTATGTACAGATTTATATGCATTATAATTATTTGACAATATATATAACCTGAGTATATATACCAATATTCGTATTTATTCAATTCTCTTCCCATATATATATTATACCGGTCTAATTTATTTTAGGTATGTATTAGAATTATAATATATTATTATTAACACAATATATATATATAATATATATTATATATAATACGGTATATATATATATATATATACTAATATGACCAAAACAAAATTCGCTCAGTAGTTATTGAAATGGTTGCATTAACTGATCTCTGATTGGCAATTTAAGACGGTGACTATCCACTGCTCAAAAAGGGCTAGGTTATTTATTATGCTAGGGCGGTTATTGAACGTGAGAAAGTACTGTGTTATGGTTCTCACTTTAGTAAATATATAACGTACTGAAAGAATCGCGAGTATCAATCTTTCTTCAGTATAATCACCTATATAGAGTTGTACTTATTCACGGTGTAGATTGTATAAAGACATTGTCGTGTTCTCGTATATGACGTGAGATGGCTGATTCATTCATTGAGTCAAATCATTTATCAACATCGGTATAAGTATATTAAATTATTATCAAAATTATATTAAATACAATACAGTCGGCAGTAAATATCTATTATTACACGGTGTACTAAGGGTGGTGATGCTCTCGTCACCATTATATTAATTCTATCATTATATAATCTGATGTATATTATAGTAGCAAAGTGATTAGAGAGAGTAAGTGCTATTATTATATATAGTTGAACAAATATATTAATGTTCATGACATTCTAACTGTATGGAGTTTATTAAGAAATATTATGTTTATACTTATTTTGTGATTATTCTGTGTTATATTATTATTAGTATTTGAGTATTATGAGAGATCTCTTTAATAGTATCAGTTAGTTTTATATTAAGGATATATTATAATAAAATAAGGTAATAACAGTATAGAAGTCACACATATATGAGTGAAGACCTTATTGAAACTGCCCAGTTCATAGCTCACAACAGAATACGATCACATAATAACTCATATATATACTATACTATATATACTTTCAGCATACATTATATACTCACACAAAGCACCTATCACTATATAGGTAGCTTTGTCAATATATATATATATATATTTACACATAGATATGTATACACATATAAACTAAAAGAAAGAGACTTATGCTAAAGTACATGCCTAATATCACTAGTTACCGAGCTGAATAACACCGATAGCATTAGCTTAAGCATCGACTTTCTGCAGTGATATATCGAGGCTGTCCATAGCAGATTCATGATACTAACCGTCCAGGGAAACCGAATAGACCCTTCGGTGTGGATAGGGTGGACTAATAAAACAGCGCGTGGGTGCACATAATTTCAGAAGGGAGGCCAAAATTGCATTCTCAGGTAGAGTGTACGGTCTTTAGATTAGCAATTAAGGAGGCTTGCTTTGGAGTAATGTTAGAGCTAACTCACCACGATGATTCCTCTCACCCAAGACTTATAGGCTGGCTTTACCTTCCAGCGCGGGGATAAGGAGAACAGAAGATGATTGTTGAACTTGTTCAGTGAGATAAAAAATAGTAATGCAACCTCTACCTTAAAGTTCTAAGCGGGCTCGGAGAGAACGTTAGGTCGAGAGTGATAGTGTACTCGGTAGATAGGGGATAGTTAAATGATGGGAGGGCAATATTGTATGGTTTATAGGAACACACTTGGACGTGCTCTTCTAACCTATGGTTTTACGCACATAATATATGGTTTTGATTTAAACAGCGCTAATTCGGATATCTGCGTTGTCCTATTGAAGACGTACCATTGGAGGGAGGCAGATTGGACAAAATCGGATATAGTTGAGAGGTTTTGTAATATTACTATATAAGCCAGGTTACAATTGGATATTTCATATAAAATATCTATATATGCTATAAACTATTATAATTAATGTATTAGAGATATATACTAATTAATTATTTTCCATTATAATTGTAAAAATACTTGTGTGAAAGATCGCACATTTAGTGCCCAGGGAGAACGTGCGTACGTGCGTTGTACACTCTAAGATAAGCCGGAAGGAGTTTGAATAGGTGCCTTGAAATATTAGATGCGGAGAGACTGTCGCTCGAAGGACCTACGTTATTCCATCGAGGTTGCGAGAGGTGCAGCTAGCAGAGACTATACCCCTATGATCGCACGACGGAGAGTGCCACCTCGATATTCCTATATATGAAGATTCTGAAGTAATATATGCTAGAAATCATAACACATAACAAGATGAATATATGGATATAGAGGTAAGTATGGCTATTAGGTAATAGGAGGGATGATATGAAGGATATAAGATGTCTATAAGCGTATTATACTCAGTAGGAGGACAGATATACATAAAGGTCTTACAAATTAATATTATTTTATATATCTTATTGGATAATAATACAGGGGACTCATAATAATATATTACTTATCAATGTTAAGTAATATATCCATTACGATCACGGTATAGAGACCAGAAAGGTGACAATAATTTTAACACTGTAGCAATCAAAATTTTGTAATATGATAAGTAAAGGATCGCAGTCACATGGTTTGTGTAGTTAATCACGATATAAGCAGCAGTCATCATTGCTTCAATTGTATAGTCTTCACCTAAATCGAATTTGCCTTCCGACTTCTCTGTAATAATATAGTGTGACACCACTGTCCACCCAGTGGAAGAGAGGTCGTGATTTCGTCACAGCGCACATCTCTCAAGGTAGCAAACAATCATGAAAGCCATACAGGAGGACTAGTACTCTGACAGAGTCGAAGTGGGGTCTGATATGCATACTACGTAGATATTTATGACCAGCAAGTCGGCTAAAAGGACGGGCTATAGTAAGTACAAGTGTCTAGTAAAGTACTCAATGCTAAGTATAGAACATTATCCCATATGGTAATGAGATTTAGTCGGTTCATAAGGGATAATAAAATTTATTACATACTATAAGGTATATCTATATAGAGAAGTATGTGATACTAGAATATATATAGTGGAGGAGGTGGACTAAGCCAAAGGGGCTAGGTTAGATTGGCAAGAGTATGTTTGGTTGATTGGAATTACTAATTTAGGGTATCTGACTGTAGAACATAATTTCTCGATTAGCTAGCACCCATTTATATGACTCTTTTGCTGTCTTCTAATTGTCTTATCTATGTTGAAAATTATTGAGTCTTGTATAAAATTCAATATGACCTGGATAAATAATACTGGTTATAAATAAATTTATCCGATGATCGTGATATAAATAACCATATGACGGTGACCTATACTTTAGTCGTGAGTAAGATGAGTAGAACTTAATATAATACCCAATTTATATGTTTCATCGCGCAGTGAATGAGTATTCAATCAGCTACTATATATCTTCCTAGTCAATACTTTTTTACGCTCAACCTGAAGGAATACATATTTTTAGTATATATACCTGGTATTATGAATCTGATCTGCTCCAGTAGGACCATATATAATATATATATAAAATTAGTTAATGCACTAGTAACCCTATATATAAGTAACTCGTGCGAAAAAACTCAATCAATATTTACTTCACATTCGTACCGTGAGACTTATATTATTTATGTTACTCACAATACTTAGTACTGAGTCGTTGGCGAATTTGTGAACTCATCATATTATACCTAATGGTATATACCGTATATATATATTAAGTAGTATATGAGCGTATTGAGTTGTAAATATCCATTATTAATATATATATATTATACTAATATACAGTACTAGGTTACTATATTATATCGACTCGATTGACAAGTAATCTTATTAGGACATATATACTTATCATATGAGTTCGAGTATTGTATGTTAAATATTGATGGCCTGACATATAACAATATATTATGGGGAATATAAATTATCTAGTATCACAGTAACTAACTCAACCTAACCATTATCTCCATATGCTTTCAAGTATATATAAATAGACTGAATCACTGCAGTATAGAACTTTATATACTGTCATTACAGAGACTCATCCATACTCATCCACTACCTATTAAATTGTTACTTTGTATGTATGATTATTATGTCAGTAGCGTAAACTTAATCTAAAACTCGCTCAAATAATCATAGTTATTTGAGTGAGTTATATTTGGTGGTTTGAGTGATAAAGACCTATATACTATATGGCACGGACCGGGATTACTTCGATTGATCGCGGCCATCTTTGAATAATTCTGTTGAACCAGTATATAATATTAATAACATTGGCCGCTAAATGAACTATTTATTATTCCCGTATATTATTTTTAAGAGTTATCGTTAATAAATTCCTGAGATAAAGTGATGATTCTATATATATCACTAGTTTATATAACAAAATTAATAACTCACAAACTCGTATTTAGATTAAGTTATATATACCGCTTTTTACTATAGTATATACTCACCATTAATATTGAGAAATCAATAATAGTTCCGTGTAATAGACATATATACGACTATAAATATATGTCTTATCGCTATTATATACACTAATAGGTAATGAAATAAGTATTCAGGTATACTTATATAGAGTAGTAAATAATGAGATATATTTTAGCCTATATATATATATACGTGTGAGTGAATACTGATTCAAGTACGCTTCATTGCGGTGACAATACCAAGCTTCCTGTCCATAAATCACCTCACTACTCTTACATACTCAATAGCCCCCTTATTGAGCCAGTGACTAGCATAACTCACTAGTATTATATAACTTACCAAATTAATATATATAATTATTATTTGAGTCGATTTATACATCAAGAATTAGTTTAGATATTGCCTAAGTTATTATAAGTAATTAATTAATAATATAATTTTAAAGTTTATGCAACATGTAGAAAATATTAATAGCCATATCAGTCTATAAATAAATACAATTTTAAAAAATTTTTATATTTAATAATAAATTATTTTTTCTTGTAATAATATAAATACTATAAGGTATTAAAAACCCCCTAAGTTTAAAGGAGGTTGGATATTTTATTGGAAGTTTAAATTATAAAAAAATAATGTAATGTAACAGTAACACTATTAATTAGTTATATTAAATAAATAAATGTGGCAAAATTATTATAATTTATCTTATTTAATTAATAAATACCAAATAAGAGATTGATCTAAAAAATAAGTAAAAATTCACTATAATTTATCTAATTTTTTAGTATAATGACGTCCTAGTCGGGAACAACCCTATTCATAAGGAGGTAGGCGGAGACACTTTTTAAAAATGCAAAATACCATTGCAGCGATAGATAGTACCCGCAGGTTAATTAAGTTAAATCAAGGATAGACTGATAACTCCGTATAGTACCCAAAAAGATCCTAGCTAAAACAACGGCCCGAGCAACAGTGTAATTCTCACACCAAAAATGTTTATAAAAATATATTGTATACTAAAATTGAATGGAAAGTTTCTTAATAAAAACTTGAAGGAAAAAAGGTTTATATAAAAGGAAAAAATTTATAAATATTTATCAACGAAAAAAACTTGTAAAGAATTATCGAAAACAGAATAAAAATTGTATTTATTAAATAAGTTTTTTTTTTTATAAGATCACATTTATTTTTTTTAGCTTTTTTCCACCAATCATGTGCAAAAAAACGTATCAGAAGAGACATAAAATAAAAAAGCTCACACATACTGTATATTCATATATCAAAGAAAAATTTCTTAGACGAGCGAAGTTGCAAGCTTCATTGTAAAGTGTGAGGTAAAATTCAGCATTAAATACGAAAAATGTAAGAGAGAACCGCAGAACAGAGGTGACAGACCGGAAAGGAGGAGCTGCATCGAACAAACCAGGAATCGACAATCTCCATTTGGAATTCATGTGAAAGCGTTACACCCATTGGTCGTAAGGATTTGAAGAGGTGGTAAAATAAAAGTGGTCAGCTTCGTCGAGCAAATATAAATAATGTAAAAAATTAAAGAGAAAAAAAATAAGCCTTTCGGTCTTGAACTCGACCTTACACAAAATTTGCTGAACTGGAACTTTCGCACTCATACCTGGGAATGTAAAAACAGTACTCCTTACAAGGGAGGATAAGACCCTTGTATACATTGAGTGACTGTGACGAGGAAAAGAATATACGCAGTCTCAAGATAATCTCAATTTCTTTGAAGTTACACTAACAATCATTGTAATCTGAGGTTTGTATCGAGATCAAAGATGCTTACATCCTCCTTCCACAGGGGAGAGAACAGAACTATCGAAAGAGATAGGAAAGTGGGAGATGATTCTACTAGTAAAACATGTACAAGTTGAGTTGACAGGTTTTAATATAGCCAATCAGGAAACCCTATCAATATCAGAAAGAGCAAAATCGAAAGTAGATTTCGATAGGCAACTTGAGATGCAAATTAGGGAGAAGATTTCAAATGAACAGAAGGAAGAAACGTGGATAAGGAATAAATGGGGTAAATAGTAGCTGAGAAGGTCATTAATGAAAACTAGTAATAAGGGAGAGTCCTTATTGATTATACTGATCCGTTATATTTGTTTTTTTTTTCATATATTGTTAGTTTATGATATTAACAATACAAATAAAGTTAATGTTAGTTTAAAATCTTGGTTGTTGGTAACTGTGGTTGTACCTATTAACCAATCTAAAAAAAAATCGGTACTTTTTAGTAACTGAGAATGAATGTTTCAGGTCAGGTTTTTAAACACTAGTTAATATTTTCTGAATGCAAAATCTATTTAGAAATTCCCTAAAACAAGAAAAAAAGATATATATAATATATTATATATAATATATATATATATATATTATATACTATATATTATAATAATATATATAATATATTATATACTATATATATATATATAATATAATAATATATAATATATATATATATACTAATATATATATATATACTACCTAACGTTAGGCTATGTTAGGTTAGATTACGATAGGCTAGGTTACGATATATTAGGTTTGGTTTGATAGGTTAGGTTCGATAGGTTATGTTAGAGAAAATAATGTTGTCATATTTTGTGGTTTAGATCGTCAAAGAATTTACGCTGATTAAAATCTGATTCTAGTCTCTATTATTGCTCCACTGAGTCTGAGTTGAGAAATTGCTCTATTTACTCAGTATTTATAATTTATCTGAAGATCGATGTTCTTAATTTTCGATTTTTAGAATGAAACGTTAATTATAAATGCTAAACCACAAATCCTAAATTATATTTCTTTGATATTGTTGCTTACATTAGAGCAAGGTAAATTTTTTGATGTTACTCTCAATACAGGGAAAATAAGTATGGCGTATACCTTTTACCTTCGAAATAGTAAATAAAGCAGGTACATAGTTTTGTTAATGTATGGTTACCTAACCAATTTCAAAATATATAATAAATGTGTGTTTTCCGTAAGTACTTATTTTCTAATTTTATTTTATTTAAACAAAGTTTTCGAACTTTCTTCATTAATTCGAAATTCTGCTATAAAACGACTATATTTTATATATATTATATATATATATATATATATATTATATTTATTATATTATATACTAATTATATATATATATATATATATATATTATATTATATATATAAATATTAATACTATATAATATATTATATATCTATATATATATAATTATAATATAATATAATATATATATATATGTATATAAGTATATATAGATTATATATATATATATATATACTATATATATATATATATATATTGTATAATATATATAATATATATTATATATATTAAATATATCTTATATATATATATATATATATATATATATAGTATATATATATATAATACTATATATCTTATTCTATCTTAAACAAATATAAATATATGTATATATATATCTATATATATATAAATAAATGTACATGTGAGCTGGATGACCCGCAAACTTGAGTAGTTTTTTTAATGTTGAAAGTTAAAATATGCAGTATAATTGACCAGAAATTTCTTTCGGTTTTAACATTTTCTGCTTTACCATTTTAGAATTTTTATTTAAAAATTGTATGAAGTTATTTTTTTAATAGTGTTTCATTATGCATTATTTTTTTAGGTATGAACGAATCCTATTCTCGATGCAATAAAATGATATTACGTTTTATTTATTAAATTAAATGATAAATAGTTTTTACAATAACTTAAAAAGGCAAACTATCAGAAAAGAGCCAAGGAGAATTATCTCGAAAAGTATGACATTACAGAAAACGAAATACATATTTGGAATCAGCGTATAAAGCTAGTACCAGGATGTAAAAAAAAAAAAAAAAAAAAAACAAAAAAAAAAACTCGAAGGTACGACATTAAAGAATAAAGGATTTAGGGTAGAGTTTGGAATGCGTCGATATACTTTTATAATTTGAAAACAAAATATCGATAATTGAGGAAACGACGTAATTTAATTCTTTATTTTAACTGAATAAATATTCACAAAAGAAGTATCAATTTTAAAAAAATTTAAGCTTCACACACACACACATATTATATATTATATAGTATCCTATATATATATATATATTATAATATAATATATATATATATATATTATATATATAATATTAATATATAGTATAATATATAATATATATTATATATATATATATATATATTATATTATATATAGTATTATTTAATCTTTAATTTTTGGATGATTCACGGTATAATGGATAAAATTGTACAACTCAAGACTTCCAATATTAAGAACTCCAACAATCTTTTACTATTATAATTCCAGGTTTAATTTTATCTTTAATGCAAGCATCTTTCATCAGCATCGAGAATAGGGTTCGTACATTCCTGAAAAAATACTATATATAAAATATAAATATTTAACTATTAACCTAAACTACTAAATAAAAAATTTTATACTTAAGGAAAACCTAACTAACTAACTAACAACTAACTAACTCTAACTACTTAACTAACTAACTAACTAATAAAACTCTAAAATAACCTAACGTAGAGAGGACTTACCTAACTAGCTTAACTACTAAGTAACTAATAAAAATGTCATATATAAATGCTAACTAACCTAATAATCTAAGTAACAATTAAAAATAATATAAGCTAAGCTAAAGAAAAAGAACCTAATATCTCTCTTCTCTCTCTCTTTCTCTCTTATATAAATATATATTTATATTATATATATAATATATATATATATATATATATATTATATATATATTTATATATATATATATATATATATATATATATATATGATATATATATATACTATAATTTATTATAAATTGTTATATTTTCTGAACGAAAATAAGTAAATTAAGTAAAAAGTTATTCTAGCTTCCCAACACAAGAATTTAGCTATTTTAAAAATTTTATAATTTTATAGGTAATAATTTGATAATATAATAATTCGATTTCCAATATATCGGATCACATTCCAAACTTTACCTAAGACCCGAAACAATTACCTATTTGGAATCAGCGTATAAAGCTTATTATATGCAAGTCGTCGTTTTATGATTAAAACTAACGATACCAAGGGTAGAACCGCATTGATACCAGGATGGGGGTTCATCGCTCTAGTTGGAACGACGGGGGGGACTTCGTCCCTCTGTCCGCCATCGGCTCGAGCCCCCGTTAATGGATATAGTTTTCCCTTGAACCTTAATTTTTAGGGGTCGAGCCGATGGGGGACAGAGGGGCGCGAAAGCGACTTTACATATAAAGCTTTATTACGATGATTCGAAATTGTAATTTTGTTTTTGTGTAAGTGTCGTATTTTGAGGGTTTTTTTTTTTTTTTTTTTTTTTTTTTTACATCGGTTAATAAGCTTTATAGCTGATTCCAAATATGTATTGGGTTTTCCTGTAAGTGTCTACATTTAGAGATATATTCTCTGACACAGTCCTTCTTGAAAAAAAAATATTATTAAACTGGATAATGTTTTAATAAAGTAATAAAATCGTACAAAATATTTTTTTTCTTCTCCTCCTCCTCCCCTCTGCTCTCTCTCTCTCTCTCTCTCTATAATATATATATATTATAATAATAATATATATATATACTATATACTATATATATATATATATATATATATATATATATAATATTAATATATATAAATATATATATATATATGTATAAATATTATATTATATATATATATATAATATATATATATATATATACACAACTTTTTCTTTTAAAAGGATAACATTAAATTTGAATAGTGGGACGTTCAATCATTATAAAATAAATTGATTTTCATCTTTTTTTACCTATTTATTTACTGCTAATCATGGAAAAATTAAACAAATTGTAAATACTGTCACCTAAAATTTTATGAACTAAGAAAAACGCGGGATCAATTCAATTCACATGAAGATATATATATATAGTAATATATATATATATATATATATTTATATATATAATTATATATATATATATATATATGATATATATATATATATTTATATTATATATATATATATATATATATATATATATATATATATATATATATATATATATATATATAAATATATATATATATAATATGATATATATATATATATATTATTGAATGAACATCAGGTGATGAAAGTACTCCATTCGACATTTCTTCTTTATTTTAACATATTGGAAATATACGAATAGGTTCTAAAAATATATGAGGGAAGAACTTAAATATATGAAAGTACAATACTAATGCTAAAGAATAACATAATAGTTATAACAAATTATCCATAAAATGTCACTGAATGCGATTATAAGACGAATCTAAAAAAGTGTTTAAAACTTCATCTTGAAAACCACTTTGAATATAAAACTTATAGATGTTCAGAATGTGATTATTCTACTAGTTATTCGCAAAATTTGAAAGTTCATATTCTTAATCATACTCAGAAGAAACAATTCTTATGTTCTGAATGTAATTACGGTAGCAATTGTAAAACTAGAATGAAGGAACACATGTTACAACACTCCAGCGAAAAACTATTCAAATGTTCAAAATGTGATTTCGGCACTAATAGAAAGATACATTTGAAAGAGCATGGTTGTCCTCGGTTTCTCCTTAAAGCTTTTTATTAAATACTATGTTGATTGAAGAATTTAGTCAAATTTCTCTTAATTCCACCTTAATAGTTTCTTTGTGTGAAAGTTAAAAGTCTCTGAACTGATAGAATGTTACTAAGTGTTTCTTCCTTTTGGCTTAATGTTGAATGAAAGTTCAATGTGTACTTTGTTTTATTTTCTTTGTTTACTTTTGCAAAGTTGACAGTTTTGTTGTTTCAACAGCCTGCTTGAGTTTCTGCAATGGCTTATATTGCTTGCAGTATCTTCTAATTATCAGTTTTTTCTTATGTATTGGGCTTTCTTTAGCTTTTATTCTAATTGCAAGCCCTTAATCTTGCCCCACCTTGTATTCTGCATTTGTCATCAATTTTTCTGTGTTGCAATCAATTTTTGCTTTTCTACCTTTCTAATATTTTGGTATTTTTTTGTAACCATAGTTGATGTTCAGATGATGTAAATTATGAATTTTTCTTTAATTTTTTTTTTAGTTAAAATAGAAAATTATTTTATTTCTTATATTTTATAAAATATTAACATATTTCCCTTTTGCTAAGATATTAAGTTTTTTTGTTTATTCTTAGTTTTTCCTTAGAGTTTACAATCTGTTGCTTCTTGTTATAGATCTGCATTTCTCTCAGCAGAATTAATTTTGTTATTGGTCATTTTTAAAATTGTTGTATTTAAAGTATTCTTGTTTTATTTATTTTTAATTACTATTTTTCTCTTTTTGAGTCATCTTTGTAAACTTTACTATTTTCCTAAATAATTCCACATATTTCTGGTTTGACATCATTCTATTAAAGGAATAATCTCCACTTGGTGTGATTCTTTTTCTGCTAACATTTACTTTCTTTTTTGCAATAAAAGGGAATTCTTTGATCCATCTTTTCCAAAACAAATTAGCAAGATACTGAACTTGTTTCCATTTTTTTATATAAGTAGCAATCTTTGATTTGGAATAATCCTGGAGAAGAGATATATTACTTTCAAGAAGTAGTAGATTGATTTGGTGTGCAGAAGCTTTCTAAGTTTTCTATAATCATTTGAAACATTCTGTTATGGTCTAATTATTTATAATGAATTCTATCTCACAGAACAAAGTGTTCAAGTTATCATCTGTCAACCTTATTTGCTGTTCTATAGAGGTGAAGCTTGATATATAGTCTTCTTACAGTTCTTAATAGTTCTTTAAAATGACTCTCCTTTCTGAGAACTCTGAGGTGGTTTTAATATCCCGTGTTTGTCCTTTTTCCCATGTTCGTTTACTTGCTTATTATTCAAACTGTACCTTGTCCTTTAATTCTTGTTTGCTTTGCACAAAGTTAATCCATTATTTGATCGATCAATTTCACATTACTCTAGGATGATAAGATCTTCTTAGAGATTGATAAAAACATCAGTAAATCTAATGAATATATACATCTATAAATGTATAGCTCTGCTATTAAACATGAGAATTTAATACCATATCTTATTTCTCTACCTTCCTCTTCCCTTCTACAAGAAAAGGGGCAAGGCATCTATAGACAATAACTTGTAAATGGTGTACATCAATTTAATCTTTTTCGGAAATCTCATCAATGCTGAGTTGGCTGTATGGAGCTTTCTGCATATAATGCAATCGTTTAAGGATCTTCCTTAATGACTTCTATTGCTCCATGATATATGTTAATTTTCTCTTAAATAAGCGATTTAACTGTTTGTTTCTAAATGAGTCCATTAATCTATGGTAATGTTCTCATTATTAGCATGTATAATGATATTTGGCAAGATATTGATGTTTAAAATCATATGATAATCATTCATATTCTGATGAAAAGCTAAATAAACAGGGTACAATTGCTTAGGAAATTTAGCCAAAATGGTGCTTCTTGGTAAGCTTTCTTTCTTTTTTTTTTGTATTGTAATAGTAGATTAGATTTTGGTCACAATTGTAAATTAGCTGTTAGACATTTTTTATTCTTAAGGCCTTATTTAATTTATTTCCAGGCTTTTTATGCAAAATTTTCTTTAACAAAGAAGTTGCATATCAAGACGGGGTGGTGGTGAGACAGCTGAGACAGCGATGTACGAGCTTGTCTGTTGAGCTTTCTTGGAGTTGTATGGCCATCACTTGTTTACTTTTTATAATTTTCATCATTTTCATCATCTAATTTATTTTCTTTAATTTTGCTGCCAATAAGCTTTGTCTTTGTACAAAAATTCTGGACAGTGCTCCATAGTTTATTGTTCAAACTATTAACGATAGTCCCTTTACTTGCATATCTGCTATATTAGTTACCTGGACATATAATTCCATTGGATTGATCTGTTTGTTGATCTAATATAATTAACACTTCTATTTATGAACCAAATTTTTGAATCTTTTGATTCCATTTTTAATATATTGTATACATTTCACTAGTATGCCAAAATAGCTCTTTGTTATTTTCATATTAATTCATTTTTTAAATTTGATGTATGTTGACAGCTAATTTGGCTGCACTCAATTCTATTTTTGGTATAGTTAACATCAATTTTTATTTAATGGTATCAATATTGTTTTGACGAACCATGAACATATATTTCATTATTATCTCCAATGAGCTTTTCTAAGTTAGTGCGAGAGTAGGGAATTGAGAAACATCTGAAAAGTCTGTCGTTCGACAACATGCATACCGTAAAAGAGTTCAGTCATATAGGCATCGTATTTGAAAATCATTTAAGCTATATACATATTTAGCCATTTTATGTAAATTTTTTTTTATATCTAATTTGAATTTCTCATCCAGTTAACTTTCTATAGATAAAATTTGAATATTTTTTTAGCTACTAGTAGTACTGGACTAATAAAACCCAGTGCATATATGGAAAAATGCTTTTGTGAATGCTCTGTTGTCAATGTCAATTTGTATTCTACTCTATGTTTCATTAAATTATTTTGGGTCCCACTTAAGCTAATAATTTTGTGAAGGCAATTTTTTAAGGATAAGTTTATTTCTTTAAATCTTTCTTAAGTTTGTTTTTATCAATTTCCAAAAATTTCTTTTGAATACTAGCTACTTTGATTGCGATTAAAATAACCGACTAATTTTTAAAATTTCTTAACTTCTTCATAAACTGCTATGCCTCATTTCTGATTTCACGACTTTAACAATATCAACATACGAACATTTCTATAGTATGGTATCTTTGGTAGATTGACGAATTTTTCTGCTTCCAATTACTAAGTGTAGTTTGCTTCAAAATAATTGCAATTGGGAAGTAAGCTACACTCAATAATAGTGATTAAACCTGTTAATTTTCTGGAGTTTTATGCTAGAATTATCATCAGGAACCATAAAATGCGCTGGGATTTAAGTCTTTATTTTGTAAAGTATCTGTATTTGATTAAAACATTATTCTCTATATCTGCTATGAAAGCATATTTCTCTTTCTGAACCTTAAAAGGATGCCTTGTAGATTGGAAATATTATCAGGACCTGTGTAGTAAAACCTATTATTTTAAATGAATATCCATTGTATGGAAAAGCTGCATTGAATACTACTCTCATTTTTTTTTTTGTGGATGGATTACTATGGTGTGGTAAATAGAATCTGTCATTGTTTATAGTTCAGATGTTTGGTTTATACATTTTAAAATTTCAGTTTAAATTTAATTTCTGCTATCACTAATACTAGTATAAAAAATATTGTTGGTGCTTTAAAATTTACTTTTTAATGAGAACAGTCTTGCTAATGTTTGATTTTTGTTATTAGGAAAATGCTGATTTTCCTTTAAAACAACTTGAAAATTTTCTGATTTTTTTTTTGTAATTATTTTCCAACTGATTCTCCACTTCAAATCTCTACACTTTCACACAAACTTGCTCTGGATTCTTTTCAGAAAACTCTCTTAAGCAATATTTTTCAAGCCAATTATCATCTTCTTGTTGTATTTGGGTTTTATGACATCTTAAACTCATTGAATGCTGGAATACCATCTGGTGTCGAACCTTGTAAAGCCATCCAAATAAATCTTACTGGCAAGGGATAATTATAATGACTTCTACTACTTCTATGGTTTTTAACAATTTACTTTGATTTCATTCCTATTAATAATCCAATTTTTGATTCTATGAAAGTTGACAGGGCACTGATTAAGTATTCTAATCATTTATTCTTTTTTGATAGATGGCTTTCTGATCATTTTAAAGGGCCAAGTTTTTCTTGCAGTAATATTATATTTTAATGGTGTTAGATTTCTCATCTAATATCATGATTTCCTTTAGATTATTTAAAATGTTGTTTTATTTTATGTTGTATACATAGTAGTAATAGTATACTTTCTGAGGTTTCATATATAACATACCTAGTTCTGCAGCTAAATTTAAATCCATGAAACATGCTGATGAATATGTATCTAGACCCATGTATGCCTTAATCACTTTATCTTTACCTTTAAGCTTTATTTTAACTGGCACTGCAGGATAAAATAGCTTTTTATTACTTATTTTTGTCTGAAAGGTTTTTGCTTCATTACTTCCTGATTTTTTGACTTACCTTTCTTATCTTATTTTTCTATTCCACAGTGAGTGCTGCTGGTGAGGGGTTTGGGCCATCTTGCTCTTTCTTTGTTAACTGGTACTATCTTTTTCTCTATGCAGAAATGTTAAATGTTGCTTTATTAATTTTCAATTTTTCTGGTCTTTAACAGTTACTATAAATTGATTTGATTGAGACACTAATGATTAGATTTTATTTGGTCTTATATGAATCTTTGTTTAATTTCATTTGGTTGGGTTTTTCTAGGATTTTTACATTTATTTATACTATGATTGTCCCTTTTTTTACAAAAATTGGCAAAACTGCTATTTATTATTATTATTATTATAATGATACTATTATTACTATTAGGGTGATGATAATTTCTTTTTTATTATCAAATATTATTATTCATTTATATTATTATTATTATTATGTATATTATTATTATTATTATTTCCTTGCTATTATTGTTTCTTTTGTATAAGTGACTTAACTTTTCAACTTGTAATTCTGGCTGTTTGGGTTTTTGTACCATGCGAAGTTCTCCAATAGAGGTTAAATTCAATGATCTGTGGCTTTCTTTTAACAATGTTGTAAATGTATACGGTTTAACTTTTTATTTCTCAACATACTATGTGCTTTATATCTCACTTATCCGTTGTTTGTAGGAGTTTTTTTAACTATCATAAATAGCACCAGTAGAATTCGATTCATTCAATAAAAAAAATATTTTCCATTTGATAATTGAAGAGTCTAAAAACACAAGAAAAAATCTGGACATAGAGTTCACTCTGTTCATTCTTATTTCAATGCATTCTTCTAGCTTTTTTAGGTATGTATTAGCAATAACTTGTTCATTTCAAATGTTTCTGAGTTTTCTACTGCTTTTTAATAACTTTATTTTCATCAAATGCAATACAATTCTACTCTATGATTTATGCTTACCTTTCTGTTATCTTAATTAATAGTGAAGCTTGTTCATTTCTTCTCACATTTTTCTTCTATATTAGTTTTAAAAAC
>JABUQX010099048.1:12500-15000 GCA_015478945.1 Trachelipus rathkii
ATAATAAATAGAACAGGTTAAATAACATATAAATCACAAACAGCGCAGAACACAACCTAAACACAACATAGACAATACATAGACAAACAATAGAACAAAAAGTCTATCGGTTTTGAATCTTTTGTCGGAATCTGAACCGTCGGTGCTATTCCATCTCTCCTCCTTAATGCTAAAACACGCGTTAGTCTATATCTCTATATCTTATATAGAAAAAAGTAGCCACCATCTGAACTTGTCATGACTAACACTTGTGGTATATAAGTAATATTAGTGTAGAGATGTGAGTGTGTACCAGCCATGTCGTATGGACAAGAGGTAAAAACATTCAAATATGTCTAATGGATTTAAAAGAAAATTATTAAGTATCATTAGTGATATTAGTGAATGTTAGTACTATTTTTGTTGCAGAATTATGGACAATTGTACATGTGTGTGTGGTTGCTGCTTGTGATGGTGGTTGTGTGTTGTGTGTGGTGTGTGTGTAGGAGAGGCGTTGAGTGTTGTGTTCTAAATTTAATAAATAAAAATAGCATGAAGTAATAACACTGAAAAGTATAAATTTATAATACAATACGAGGAAGCATACTCATTAAAATAATAATAAAATAAATAAAAATAGCATAAAAAGTATTAAAAAATAAAACATAATGTTAATAAATATATGAGTTAAAGCATAAAAGGCAGAAAGTTAAAACAGTAATGCAGAAAGTTAAAGCATAAAGCAGAAAGTTTAAGCAGTAAAGCAGAAAGTTAAAGCATTAAAAAGTAAAAGCAGAAAGTTAAAGCAGTAAAGCAGAAAGTTAAGCATAAGCAGAAAGTTAAAGCAGTAAACCATGAGTTAAGCAGTAACAGCAGTAAAACAAAGCAGATAATAACCCCCTCCTTGGTGTAGGTCACCTCTATTGATTACTGCTTACTGCTTAACGGTATTTAATGTTATATTATTGAGTTAAAGCATAAAACATCATGAGTAAACAGTAAAACATGTGAGTTTAAGCAGTAAAACATGAGTTAAAAGCAGTAAAACATGATTAAAGCTAGTAAAGCAGTAAACCAAAGCATACTAATCCCCCTTAGGTGTTAGGTAAACCCTCTATTGATTTTACTGATTACTTGCTTAAGTAATGTAATGTTAATAAATTAATGTGAGTAAATCAAGTAAACATTAAATTACAAACAGTAAAACACTGAAGTAAAGCATAAAACAGAGATTTAAAGCAGTAACATAAAACAAAAGCATGAACAATCCTCTTGTATTAGGTTAATCCCTTTATTGATTTACTGTTTTACTGCTTTAAGGTATTTAAATGTAATCGTTTTAATACAAGTTTCTACAAGTTGTACGAATATAAAATGCTTTATATATCAGGCCTCTGTTTTTTCTTCTTACATACAATTTTTTAAAAATTTATAATTAAAAAGTATTAAGTAAAATATTAAGTAAAAATAATGTTAATAAATATATTGTTAAAATAAATAGTCCTGTAATGACAGTTTTAGGTTCGCGAAAATGTTTTTATAAAAAAATCGCTTAAGGCACTGACATAAAATGAATGCCTTATAGTAAATATAATATATATTTTTCATTCGCACGGCGGGTCGACCTGTGGGTGCGGGCTCGTGGGACTTCACGCGGCCAGATATGCTGTTCCTGCGCGATCAGTTATACATAGGTTAGACATTTAATATTAACTTCCTGTTCTTGATGTAGTGGTACAGATGAGCCATCAAAGATGATCATCAAAGATGAATCATCATAATAGATGGTCTCAAAGATGACGGCACTCTAAAAGATGACGTATCAAGACGAACTCAAATTGAGCATCAATGCTGAGCTTTATGCATGGAGCATCAAAGTTCTGGGCATCAATGCTGAGGCATTTATGCTGGGCATCAAAGTTGAGGCATCAAAGTTGAGGATTCAAAATATCGAGTGTGGTGAGTGGTAA
The DNA here is from genome assembly GCA_015478945.1 of Trachelipus rathkii. NCBI lineage: Eukaryota > Metazoa > Arthropoda > Malacostraca > Isopoda > Trachelipodidae > Trachelipus > Trachelipus rathkii. The sequence goes on from JABUQX010099048.1 coordinate 14,450, forward strand.
CGTGTAATGCATCTGCGGTGGGGTGTGAGTGTAATGTGTATATGGTTTAATGTAGGTGTCTATGGAGAATGTAAGCGCTTATAAGTGTCATAGTGTGTAGTAATGTTAGAAAAAGACTAACGCATAGTAGGAACATCCTAGCTGTTGTAATATACACCAAATCGACATCCTCTACATTATATACCTAGGGGTAACCACCATATTAGGGCTATTCTATGGCTCAGGGAGGCCTAGTAAAAGCTTGAAAAAAGTGGACTCAGTTGGCACCATTGTGCACTCACCTTGCACTATGTGGCACTCACTTGCATCATTTGGCACTCAACTTGGCCCATTGCACTCATTGGCACTAATTCATCACCTGGCACTCACTTGGCACGTCACTAATACTCATATAACACTAATAGAACATCACTAGAAACTTCTTCGGTGATTGGGAACCATCAAAGCCTTCAAGTTAGCGTGGGTCAAAATTGACCCATGATGTGGCAAGGTCAAAGGCGAAAAATCATGGTCAAACAGGTAAGACAATCAAAAAAGGCTAAGGTCCTAAA
>JABUQX010099048.1:17500-20000 GCA_015478945.1 Trachelipus rathkii
AGAATGTCCCAGTCAGCCCATAGTAAATAAGAATAATACTTAAGAAGCCGCATGATCCATTTAGACTGTCCCAGTCAACCAATAAAATTAATAATAAGAAGCGCATTGGCCCTCGAAATTCCCATTCAACCATAATAAATCAAAATAAGAAAATACTTAAGAAGCCGCATGGGTCCTTCTTAGACTGTCCCAGTCAACCAATACATAATATAATTAAAAATTATATAAAAATTGCGTTGACAATCTAGAATGTTCCAGTCAACTCAATAATAAAAAGAATAATACTTAAGAAGCTCATGGTCCTTTTTTGACTGTCCCAGTCAACCAAAAAATAATAATAATTAAGAAGCCTCATTGGCCTTTTTAGAATGTCAACGTTAACCCATACTAAATATAAAAAGAATAATCTTAAGAAGCAGCCGCATTGGCCTATCTAGACTGTCCCAAGCCACAAAAATAATTAATAATAAAAATAATAACAAAGCCACATTGATCCCTCTAGAAAGTCCAAGTCAATCATTTATAATAAAAATAATACATTAAAAAGCCGCATGGCTATTTAGACTGTCCCAGTCGACCAATAAAAATTAATAATCGAGAAGTTGACCCCTCTAGAAATGTCCCAGTCAACCCATGAAAATTAAGACAATGAACTAATTTTAATATTAATTAATGCAATTAATGACTATATTTATAATAAAGCACATGGGCGAACTTAGCTGTCCTCAGTCAATATCAGTAAGGAGTTATCATGCAAGAGTGGCATTTGCCCCTCTAGACTGTCAAATCAATCTATAATAAACGATAATCTATAATAATATAATTTCATAACACATGGCCTATCTAGACTGTCCCAGTCAACCCAAAATAATTAATAATCAGAATAATTTTATCTATTATTATTGTTATGGTTGATCTGGACAGTCTAGATAGTCCATGCGGCTCTCTAAATATTAATTCTTATTTACTAATTTTGTTGTTGACTGGGATAGTCCCTAAGTAAAGCTGTGGCTTCTTATTATCCAAATACTAACGAGGAATTAAATTTAAATTTATTAATAAAAATTATTCTTAAATTCTTAATTTCTATGGTTTGACTGGAACATTTCTAGAGGGGCCATCGCTTCTCAAGATAATTTTGATATGCACTGGACAACACTCTAAAATGGCCACGCCGCCTTTCTTAAGTACTTATTTATTTAGTATTTCTATGGCTGACTGGACATCTAGAGGTTAATGGGCTCTTAATTCAGTCCCATGCGGCTATTGTAAATTTTAATTCATATTTACTAATTTTGTTGGTTGAGTCTGGGACAGTCTAAAGTACGGCCATGTGGTGCATAATATAATTAATCATTCATTAATACATAATTATTATTAAAAATTATCTTACTCTTAATCTTATGAGTCGTATGGGACACTCTAGAGTGGATTCTGCGTCTTCTTAAGGCGGCTCCACACATGCGGAGTTTGGTCGAACCCTTTGCCAAACACGCCCATGTGTGTATGGTCATTTTTGGCAAAGCGCTCATTTACTGTTTGCCAAATACACAAATCTTTCCATCGTTGTGTAAAAGATTTTGTATTGGAACCAAGCAAATGAGCAAAGCTTGCCAAAATAACCCATACACACATTGGGTGTTTGGCAAAGGGTTCGACAAACTCCGCATGTGTGGAGAAGCTTTACGTATATATATATATATTATAATTATATATATATAGATATTATATAATATATATATATATATCTATATTATATCTCTATATATATCATAGTATATATATATAATATATATATATATATATATATATTATATATATATATAGGCTGAGTATCCTTTAAAAGGAAGTTACATAAAGTGGCATAATATCGACAATTCGCGAACTGCTGCTCATGCTAGCCTCAGCAAGTGTCACGTTAGCTAAAACCCAATAGAGAAGGATAGCGAAAGTTTTCCACAAGTCCTTTTTTTTATGCATGTTAACTTTTATGTAATTTTTAATTTTTTTTTATATATTTTTAAGGGGCTCGAGCCGACGGAGGGCACAGAGGGGACGAAGTCCCCCCGCTGAGGGCGGAGAGACCCGACTCCTTCAAATCTTCGCTATTTAATCTTGGTAATCTCCTTTAGTAAAAAAAAAAAAAAAAAAAAAACCTGTCCGTTGGCAACCTTTCGCACTATTGCCTTGAAATAATCGAAAATAAATCGATTACTTGTTCCGTTCGATATATAAGTCGGTTAACTCCGTTCTTAAAGGAAAGTTCCTCAATATATAATAAAATATATATATATATATATATATATATAATAAAATATATATTATATATATATATTATATATATATATATATATATATATAGGTATATCATTATTTATCGGTTTATTTTTCCTTTAAAAGGAAGTTACATAAAAAGTCATGATATCGAAATACCGCAGAATCCACTGTCAGTCTGCAGTGTGCCGTGTTATTAATAAACTCCAAAGAACGAGGCGAATAG
>JABUQX010099049.1:0-5000 GCA_015478945.1 Trachelipus rathkii
TGCGTCTGCGGCGATTTCCCTCCCCAACTGGTTACAAGGCTTAATTCTTCTTCGGGCCTTGGCTCAACTATATTCTCTATGAATCAATACTAGCACTTTCCCTCCCGCAGTGTTGGAAGCTTTCCCATGTCAACCTTTCCGAAAAAAGGAAGCGCTCTGATCCTTCTAACTATCTCCTATAGCTCTCCTTTGTATTCTATCTAAGATCTTTGATCCTTCTCAACTCATTCTTAGATCATCTGGAAACTCAATCCGATCGCCAGCTACGGCTCTCGTTGATCGAAGTCTCTGGCGATTATACATTCCTATTAAACGCGATTTAATGGTTTTTCGCTCTTAGGAACTACGGGAGACTTGGGTGGGTGGCGGCTTGACATAATCAAGATTTGACGAGTTATGGCTACGCGTCACTGCTCTCAAGCTCCCCTCTGGGTTTTATTTCTTTCTCTTTGCTTACTTTATATTAGCTTCTTTCAATCACTCAATATCGCTTGTTGTTGATGGGGCGACTTCTTTTTCTTTTCTGTCAATTAGTGGTGTTCCTCAGGCCTACTTTATTCCTAATTTTTCATTAATGATCTTCACTGCACCTTTAACTCTATCCACTCGTATTCCGATGATTCGACCCTTCATCTTTAACTCATATCAATTCTAATCCCACTTTTACTTCTGGATTGCCTCTTCTTAATATTTCCGATTCTATTCCTCGCTGATGGATAGAAATAAATTTGTGAAATTCAATTCTTTTAAAAACCCAACTTTTACAAATCCCCTTCTCCAAATACCTCCTAACTTTCCTGTCTCTTTCGTCGGTTCTGTCGTCTCTCATGTTGACATTATAAACATCTTTGTTAACATGAACAAAAAATGTCTTGGAAATCAAACATCACAACGGTTTGTTAGGGGCGGCCTAAAGAACTGGAGTTTTGTTTAGAACTGTGAAACTTTCTCCTTTTCTTCAGTTGCTCCGTATACAAAGGTCTCATACGCCCATGTATGGAGTTGTCTCATATTTGGGGGGGGGGGGCTCTTGTTTTCACCCGGCTTTTGGACAGGGGTCGAGTCAAAGCCAAAAGGCTTATACTGTTCTGTACTTTCCAGTGCTTTAATTCTATGCTATAGGTACCGGCAGCGGCAAAGATGCTCGAGGGAATTATCACTTCGAATACCCACAACCTTTACGACGCCTTCGTCACCATAGGTGCTGTATCTGCGCAGAGTATTGTGTTGACATTGGTATCCAGGCTAGTTTCTGTGTGCTTCCTTCTTTCCAAGGACCTCTGGTTTTGTGGAATTTCTTCATTCTCTTTATTTCTACTGAATTTAATTCTCACTTTAAGCCTGCGTTGTGATCATATGCGTATTTGCGCTAGAGTGAACTTTTGAGAGTAATACCCCCCCTCATTGGCTCTGCCCGTGAGTGTGGTGACAACTGTAAAAAAAAATCTTGAATGGGCAGATATGTGGCAAATGAACTGAATTCCCTACTCCCCATCCAAAACATCATTAGATTATCCCAGAAAATCATACTCTTTTCAACATTACCTCAGATGGATCATATGTCGCAAGCACACAAATTTTGACCTTTTTCACTTTAGAATTTAACTTTAGACTTGCTAGTATCACACATCACAAAATCTACATAGTTTTCTACGCAAACTCTCATCAGAATTGAAATCTTCTATCCGTCTCGTTTCTTTTCGACAGCAACACAAACACATTTCACAACACCAATCATTTTCACCGTTTCCTTTCATTTTGTTTCAGTCACGCGAGGGCAATTCATTTTGACCGTTTCCTCTAAATACTCCTCACCTCTTCTCATCTCTCACATTTTTTCTCTGACATTTATATACAGATACGATTCATACATTTCGCCGAAGGATACGAAGGGGGCTTAATGCGATCACGACCTTCTCCGAAGCATGCATTAGCATTCTGGCAAAAGATAAGTGTAGTGGGCAGCCAACCCAACTCCGTCCCTTAGTCGCCTTCTACGTCACGCAGGACATACGATGTGGCCAATTTTTTTCTCCCTTCACGTATGGATATAAGGGATAGGGATGTCTGTAAGATGTTGTTTAGAAAGAGGGGTGTGGATATAAGTATGTTGTATATGATATGTTGTCTGGAGGATGAGTGTGGATATGAACGCATTACAGAAAGGCCCATTAGGCACTGAAATGTCATACATACAATTATGCATATAATTATATATATATATATATTATATATATTATATATATTATATATATATATATATATATATATATATATTATTAATATTTATAATTAATTTAATATTAATATTATATATATATATATTATTATTATTATTATTATTTTAATTGAGTTTTAATATTATTCAATTCTTATATTTTTTCAATTAATCGGCAAAATAATGGGCAAAATTTGACGATGACGATGTAAAAAAATATGTCGATTTTTGCCGATGACGATTATGTGTCCATTTGCATTTATACATACATGAGATAACATGTATACGTATATAGGGAGAACATATATACAAATATATATATATATATATTATATATATATATATATATAAAAGTTTTAGATTTCATTTCGGAGCTTTCTTAAAATAATTTTTGAAAATAATTCACAAGAGAAGTAGAAGACCTATTTAAACCGATTTCATGACGCGTTTCGTCTTTGTACTTGATATCTTCGGAGAGGATTATTTCTTGTAAGCGATTGAGTGTTTTAATTGATATATACAATTTAAATGATATTAAGTTTAACTGATAATACATTAAATTTTGTTAATATCTGGGGTATGGGTTTTGATGTAAAAGGCTCCGCAATTTTTAGTGTCTGGACTTCACACGATCCGTATAATATTGTGTGTGTGTCTTGTTGAAATGTTCTAAGATTTTACTTGGATTGTAGATTGGATTACTTGGATAATAATAATAATAATAATAATAATAATATAATAATAATAATAATATAATAATAATATGTGATTTTTCTTTTTTTAATAATATTCTTTCTCTTAACTTTTTGTCTTTTTTATTTTTTTTTTATATAAAATTGTTAAACAAAATTTAGGATGACAGTCTTTCTTGGAAGATGCCAGACATATGATGTGCTTCATTTTTATTAAACATTTACAATTTTTAATTATTTAAAACTTTTTGATCCTGTTCATAACACTTAATTAATGTTTAGATCATAAATAGCAACATGTAAAAAATTACAAACATAAAACAAAACAGGTCCATGTGCATAACAGAAAAGGACCGATTTCTTAGTGCAGCCAATGCTGGAAAAGTCCCAAAAACCAGGGCTGCGGAGCCGGAGCCGTGGAGCGGAGGCGAAATTTTTTGGGGCTGAGCGGAGTTGGGGCGAATCTTTGGGTGCCTGGAGCGGAGTCGAGGCAAAATTTTCAGGGCTTGGAGCGGAGCCGCAAAAAGACCTCTACTCCGGGTCCGGAGTAATTAAGTATTATTTATTTTATACTACAGGTTTTTATATATATATATATATAGTATATATTATTATATATATATTATATATATATATATATATATAATTATATATATATATTAATATATATTATATATTTATTATATATAATATATATTTAATTGAGAAGAATAGCTCCATCCTTCAACTGAGGATACTTACATTGATTAAAAGTGTTTTTTCTTATGTAAGCGGATTATATATATATATATATATATATTTTATATATATATATATTATATATATATATATATATATATATTTTATATATATATATATATATATTTCTCTTTTTCAAAAATATGCTTATGTTTATTTATTGTTCAAACTAAAAGCGTTCTATAACTTCTATATGTATACTTTAATTATTAGTTTATTATCTTAGAAAATCTGTAACTAAAACAATATCGAAAACATTCATGTACTTGAATATTTAATTCTTCTGAGTATAAAAGTTGGCTACTTATATTTGTCAATTTATTGAAATAGTTAGTCAGCATAAAAGTTATGGGAACGTCATTCGATCATGATTTAAAGAGTTTACCAACACAGTTCTCATGGAGGGCATAATACTTCTAGATCCTTTAAATTAATGCGACATTTAAAAAGGTCTCATCCAAACATTGCTGGGATTGTTAAATTGAGGTGACGAAAGCTGTTCAGGAATGAACTTTATTTTTGAAAACTCCCTAAGTGGATACTTCTTTATTTGTTTAAAACTTGTTCTGTTTTGTCAATGAAAATTTCATTAGGATTTTTTGCAAGAGCAGGATTTAAAGCACTGTGTGGAGACATGACTTCGAAACTGGAAGTTCCTTTAGACCGAGAAAATATTCGAAAAACAGTTCTAGAAGAAGCGGTTAAGCAAAAAAATAAACTTAAAAATTGCTTAAAGGAGCGCTTCTTGGCATTTAAAATGGTGCTTGGCACAAGGATAGCTAAATTATTTTGCTATTATTTATATATGTGGGCGTAGATAAAAACAATATTAATAATACGTTAGCAGTAAGAGATACAAAATCGCAACATTTTAACTAATATATCCGAGGACTTGTTATTGACGTTTTAAACAAGAATTCCGAATAATAAGAGGCAAGTATTCTAGCTTAGTTACGGATAGCGCATCAACATGATCAGGAAGATTGAAAAATTAAATAAGGACAATGAGAATGAGAAACAGGCTGGTAAATGTGATTTTGATTTTATTGAATGTCAAAACGAGTAATAGTTGTTTTTCAGAATGATTGATAAAACCGTGGATAAGACCTGTTCGATGACATTAACTTTCACCATGAGGTGTGGATTCATACTTTAATGTTAGCTGAGCGCGTGATTGTCTCACAATACTCATGGCAGTTATCTTATAGCAATGCAAAACAAACCAGGCAAAGCACGCGAATCGCAATATTATGAAGGTCTAAGCTTTAAGCCTGGAAAAGTTTCACTATCTTAGATCAAGAGATAAGATGGAGAAGTACATGTCTTTATTGCTTGAAAGGCTTTTGCAACTA
>JABUQX010099049.1:12500-29846 GCA_015478945.1 Trachelipus rathkii
TTTTTTTTTTCTTTTGGTTGTAATTTTTTTTTTTTTTTTCTCTTGATTTTTTTTTTTTTTTTTTTTTTTTTTTTTTTTTGCTATTGTTATCATTATTTGTCATTTAAAAAGACATTCTGTCTGTAAAATTTTATTAAAGTAATTATTCGAGGTTTTTTATGTATATTTTCCCCCTTGGGGTGAATTTGACCCCATGTTACTAAGTACGTCTCGTACGCAATGTTACCGTTCTGGGTTAAAAAAAAAAAAAAGATGTTATAACGTCTCCTAATTTCATATCTGTAACATTTGTCTATGATTCATACCGAACTTAACCGATTTTCTCCTATCTCCTTTCATTCCGTTGGTAGAATCTGAAAGGGATCTGTCAGGTGTGCGCTCTTAAGAACACTCTCCCAGGCATTTCTGTCGTTGTATATTCTTCTCTCTCGACTCTTCAATCGTGTTCCTCTCGTCATGGCTGCTACCTCGTCTCATCCTCTTCTTAGGTTGACCACTTTATTCTTTCTGCAGGATGTCCAATTCGCATCATTCTTCTCGGGCTTCTCCATACCATCCTATTAAGTCTTAACATGTCCGTACCATCTCAGCTGGTTTTCGTTGGACCTGTTCATTTATTGATTCGATCTTTAACTCTCGTCTTATTGTTACACTTTCTTCTTCTATCCCTATGTACTCCCCTGATCACTTTCAAAACCCTCATATCAGCCTCCTCCATCTCCTCTTCTGCCGTAGTCAGTGCAAATTCGGAACATATGTCAGTAAAGATCCAGCATTGACGTATATATTATCATTTTTAATATTCTGATGGTATTGATTTTTCTCTCAGTATGGTATAGGGCTCCGAGTTTTTTTTGCGATTTCTTCATTTCTCATTTAGCTCTTCTCCATTTCCATCTCCGCTTCCCAATTCAACGCCAGATACTTAAATTTATCCCGTGACCACAATTATTTCCCTCCATTATATTTATCTTCTTCTTCTTTCTCTGGCTTATTTTCATTACTTCTGTCTTTTCTGTACTTATTTTCATATCCATTTCTCTCATTTGGGTGTTCCATCTGTCTATCACATCCTGCAGGTCTAGTCCCTCTTCTGTTATTATGGCGGCATCATCTGCATGTGGTAGGGTATGCTCTCCATTTATTCTTCTGCATATTCTTTTCAGATTATAGTTCATGGGCATTACAAACAGCAGGGGTGATAAGACACTACCCTGTCTCACTCGCATATTTACCTCAAACCATCTCTCTCTTCTTTGATCTGCTGCTTAATGCATATTTCTGGACCCTTGAAATGTACTTTTTATTGCTCTTATAAGGTCGTGGTTTTCCTAGAAGGCCATGACCTTCCTGGGGGAGGACAGTTTTTTTTTTTTTTCAAATGCAAGCATATCTAATTATGTCCGAAGACATAAATGCACATACAAACATTTTAATGTATAAAAATACATAATGTTTTAAATAAATATTTAAATTAAATATATCGATTAAGTTGCTTGGAGAATGTCACTTGACGTTTTGGATTTCGAAAATTCTTCTTCTGTTGGCACTAAATGTCGATTGGAATAGTTGAATACAAGGAAAGGTCGCGTCAATAATAAAGGCTTTCTGATGTTTTTTTTACCCCTTTTTTGATTAGATAACAATGCGTGCATGATTTTAAAGCTTGCATGCATATGTAGAGGCAAGATTTGCCTAAAATCTAGTTCTTTATTGTTTTTGATAAATTTTTTATAATATTTTAATAGGCCAAATTGATCGAATCTGTGAATCCAAGGAAAGGTCCATTATAAGGCGTTTTTATTTTTTCTTGATTCGATCAACAAATGTGTGCATGTTTTTAAAAGCTTCGGGTATGAAAGAAACATTTGCGGGACATTTGTAGAGCGAATTGCCTGAAATCTAGTTTCTTTATTTTAGTCGTAAATTTCTTGATAAGAAGGAAACGTATTAAAAATGGGAGATGGCACAGTCATTGAGAATTCGAAAAAGAGTCTGAAGGTTTGTAATGGAATCCCAAATGAGTTTCCGACCATAATCCAAAATTAATTGAGAATGAGAAGAAATCTGCATCGATAATGTCGCTGAGTAATTCTTTTTGAGTGATTTGATTTGGAGTTTTAGTATTATTTGTTTTTTCTTTTCTTCATTTTGTTGTTTTTCAGAAGGCGTTGATAGAGCGGCTGATTGAATTTCTGGGTGTTTTTCTCCGGATTCACAATTATATAGGGAAGGACTTAGTAAGTTGGTAAATTGGCTTCTTTTGAGAGCAAGTCCCTATATAAGATAATGATGAGGTTTAGAAATCCATATTTTGAACGATGTTATTTATTTATTTAACATAAAGGTATAAAGTTACTTGGGGGGGCGTTGGAGATACTTTCTTCGTCAAATTCTTTGATAAGTCTTTTGTGTTAGCAGATGTTTTCTTCATTCTGGGCGACCTTTCGTTCTTAAGTTTTGAGGTCTCGAGATTCTGCTTCTAGATGGTTTAGTCGGCGTTTACCTCCCCAGCTGAGATTAGAATTTCATGAGAATTGTTTTCGGGCGATTGAGTTTGGGAGAGAAGTAGTAAGTCTGCTTAGTGAGTTTAATGATTAAATATCTCGACAAGTCGGGTTTATATATTATTTCATTTCGACTTATGCTAAAATTTTGCTTGCGCAAACTTTAGCACATAGCTCGAGCATTAATATATATATATTTTTTTTGTGCAAAATATAAAATAAAACTATATATTATATATATATATATTATATATATATATATTATAAATATATATTATATATATATTATATATATATATTATATATACCTATATATATATACTATATATCATATCTTATATATATATATATATATTATTATATATATATTTTCTTATTATATTATATTATATACTATTATATATATATATATAGGCAAGATTTAACAGGCATCTACTAAAATGATATGCAATCAATTAAATCTGTGATTGAAATGAGATAAAATGTCCATTAGCGTTTTTAATTCATGTAATGAGATTGACATAGACATTTGTGATTTGATATCGAGAATGGCAATGGCACCAATAAATCAGCTTAAATTAACTTTAAAACTCTTAATGATAGCAATGTTAATATGGCAACCGACATCTTATCTCATATGACCTCTTCATTTCGAAGTGCCTAAGATACTATGAATATTTACTTCCAGACCTTTTGTTGGACCCTCCCTTCACTAATAGATTCAACATTGTATTTTTCCCTGCTGAAGGGGGGGGGGGGTGCCTAGCGTTTTCTTATTTTTTACGCAAGTTTGCAGTTGTTTTATTTTGAATAGGTTCACCAACGAAAATTATTTGTGTACACAGGAAGTTTGCAAGTTTGCCTCGTACTAGTGCCACATACTATGAATACATGCCTATGTTTCCAAACTTCCCTATATTAGTTTCTTCCACATTTGGTGCTTTCTGGAGTTCAAAAGAATGACTCGCCTCTTAATACATAGGTGAGCCATGTGTTTAATTGTTTTCACCAGTCTTTTTTATCTCCTTTGAATTTACGTATTATAGAAGTAGAACGAAGAAAGTTTGAAAATTACATGAGAAAGGGTGACTACAATATTGAATTATACACTTTAAAAATAATTTGTTCTAGTTATTATTATAGAGTTCGTCTTTTCTCTTATTTTCTCAGAGATATTTTCTTTCGCTCTAACATTTCTTCTCTTTTCATTCTTTCTGTGTTTTTCCTTTTTATGCAGAGGAGACGGAACTAGACCCTGTAGAATATTTTAAATTTCTTTAGGTTTTAATTACATTTGGGTACCTTTTATTATTGTGATGCTTTGGTATTTTGACCAACTGGTAGGGGTGATACCTTGGGGGAGAGCCTTTTCCGACATTGTATGTTTTGGATCTTTAACAATGATTATTTTGCCTGTTTTCAGTTCTTCTTTGGAGAAGATTCTTTGCGGTAGATTTTGTTCTTTGAGGCAGAAGGCTTAGCATCAATCAGCCAAGCTTTCATATTATGTTGGACTTCGGTCTTCTGGAATCTGTATTTAATAGGCCCTCCCAGAAATATTTATTCTTGCCATATAACAGATTAATTGTGAAGATTCCTCTCGGAGATGGGGGCAAGACGATGGCGAATAAAACAAAGGGTAAGACGTCCAACCACTGTTGGTTTTTCATCCCGCTAGGTAACATAGCTCTCTAATGCTGTTAATAATATTTTATTCGTATTTCTACTTTCGCCATTAGAGAATGGACTGTAGCTTGCCGTCGTTGTGTGAAGGATACCAGTAGCCTACACACACTTTCAAACAGGTGTGAAGTGAATTCGAACCTTATGCTGAAATCAGGTGGTTTGGTATTCGGGTATGAGATGATCTGGTTTTATCATATTGCACTTTGTTTTAATTTGTGATATCTTTCAATGGGATAGACAGACATAATGGGATCTATCTATGAGTGTCCAATAAATATTTGTATCTTTACTAATATCTGTATATAATCTATATTCATGCCTCGACTTATAAGGAGAACTCTTTTTGTATCTACGGTATAATAGGGTTATTTTTCTACAACTTTAGATACTTGACATTGAGCACATGATCTGACTATATTTTTAATTCTCTGATGCATGCTTTTAAACACAAAGTCTGCCTTTATTGCTGTCAAGCATCGTGAGATCCCCAAATGACCTTGGAGTTGAGTCATCCGGATGATTTCGTCAATACAGGCATCTGGGAAAATAATTCTTCCATAATTTAATGAAATGTCAACATATAAATTTACCTCCTTTTTCTTGAACCAGAATTTTTGTTTTTTAATATTTAATGAACTTTTTTCTTTATCTGAAAACATGATTAGTTTATATTCATCTTTGTTGTCTTTACTAACTGCAGCGTAATCAACTTCTTTCTTGAAGCGCTTTATTAATTCCATATGAGCTTCATTACAACCTTGTATCAAATTTACTCTTTTTATTTCAATTAAATCATCCTTTAGTTTATCTATTTCATTCTTATCTATATCATCTCTACAGTTTTTCAAATTTTCTTTTTCTATTTCAATCCGATCATCTATAGTGATTCTCTGTTTCTCAAAATTCTCGTTTTTCTCACGCATGGAATGCGAAGTATTTTCAGTATTTGTATTGTGGCTTTTTAAATGTTCAAAAATTTTCCCTTCTTCGGAATTTACTATCTTGGCGCGTACGGTATTTTCTTTTATGGTTCTCGTATACCATCCTTTCAAGGTGGGCGATATTGGTTCATAGTAATATTTACCTAAAGATTCACAATTCCCATTCACCTGTGTTGTGTCGAGTTCATTTCTCTGATTGGCTACTTTACTCGTTGGTGAGCCAATCACAGCGCTCCTTTTGATAGGTTGGGTATTAAGCTCCGCCCCTTTTTCAGTGATTGTCATTACTTCATCATTTTCATTGTAATCATCATTATCATTATCAATTTTGTTGCTTTGGAGGTATGCTGACAAAGGGTTAGCCTTTTTATTAATTAACTCCCATGTTACTTTGTAGGAACTTAACAGATTCAGACTTCGTATCTCACGTATATTGTAATTTTTGTTATCATTGACACGTTTGTATTTTTGCAACAGTTCTCGCGATTGTGTATGTATCGTAAGTTCTCTGCCAGCGAGCAAATATCCATACTTATTTAATATTTTGGTCAAACAGGCTAGTAGTTTGTTGGCTGTATCATATTTCCTTTCAATAGGCGCTAATATCATAATATAATTAATTAATTTAATATAATTAATATATATATAAATATATAAATATATTATATATAATATATGGATATATATATATCGAATATATATTATATAAGTATATTATTTATTATTATATATATATATATATATATTAATATATAATATAATTATATATATTATAATAATTATAATATATTTAATTTAAATAAATAATAATATTAATATATATACTATATATATAATTATATTATATATATCATATAATATATGTTATAATATATATAATATATAAATATATTAATATACATATATATTATAATTAATATCCTTAGGTTAAAAATTTAAGATAAAAAACTGAAGATCATATTCATATATAAAATTAAATATTTAAATTAATATTATATATATATCATATATAAATACTTATATAAATTATATAATTATATGATATATATTTAATGATAATATTAATTATCATATATCATATATATAATATAATATATATAGTATTATATATTATATAATATATATAATATTAATTTATTATATATTATTATTATTATATAATTAATATAATATTATATATATTATTAATATAATATATAATACATGGTAATAATATAATACGAGTATATATATATATATTAATATAATATTATTATAATAAGTATATATCTAATATATATATATAATTATATATATTATAGTATATATATTATATATATAATATATATTATACTTATTAATTATATTAATATATATAGTATTATTAATAATATATATATATATATATTATATATATAACTATAATATGATATATAATATATATAATTTATATATATATATTAAGTTTATAAATTATTATTATATATATTAATATATATATTAATAATTTAATAATATATATATAATATGATATATAAGATATATATATTTAATGTAATATATATAGTTTTAAATTTATTAAATGTATATATATATAGATAGTATATTATAATATTACATATATAATATATTAATATATATATACTATAATTAATATATATATATCATTAGATATATAATGATTAATATTGGGAATCTATACAAATATATATCCATAAGCATCATAACGTAATTTTTATTACTACCTGAAGATAATTTCTTATCAATAATTGTGTAAGAAAATATCATAATATATATGTAATATAAAGTAAATATATATATAATTAATTTATTTATATTTGAATAATAATAGGATATATATATATCATACACGTAATGTATATAATATAAATTATTATTGAATAGCTTTAATTGAGGAATATTTTTTTTTTGAATATTATAGAAAAACATTAACTAAGATTAATAGTACAAGTATATTAAATATATATATAAAGCTTAAATTTATTAATTCTATATTTAAGTTACGATTATCAAAATATTAAGCAGATTATTACTATAATTATAAGTATAATAATTTGTGGTGATAAATAATGATAATGATTATTATATATTATTTATCTTTTATTTTATTATCTTTAGGGTCTACTAGTATAATATAGTGATAAGTACCTATTAGACATATGAGTGAGTAGGGACTATAGAGAGGGGTAGAACTAGTAAATGTCGCCTTCACCTTCAGTCCACCGATTTCAGGAGCCGATAGATCACCACGTGACTTATATTCAATTATTGCCTAATACTATTTGCTAGTTAACCTAGGGGTGGAGTATATTCATTTAGTTAAAAATAAATAATAAAAAATGGTTATGTCACTAAAATTCATACAAATTTCTCTATAACGTACACTGATTCCTAATAATATATTATATGATATATATATTATTAAGTTAATTTATTAAAGTATTTACTTTCAAAATAATATGTTATATGATCTATATTTATATATCTGTGATTTCTATGTCTATAATTCAAAAAACTTAATATTATCACAAAATATATTTGTGTTTGGATTTGGATAAGATATTTTTAATTGAACTATGATAAGTTATTAATTACATAATATAATATATCATATATATTAATATTAATATATATATATATTATATATTATAACTAGATAAATATATATATTATTACATTATATTTAATATCTTTTCACAGTTCAATACTTATAATTTTGATAAATATTTATACTAATATTATCGAAGATGATTAAACATTTTATTATTTATAAATAAAAAATATAACTATAAATAATATAATAATATAATCACTATATATATATATATATATATATTATATAATATATACTATAGTATAATATATATATATATAGTATCTATATTATTTCATTGATCTCGGATGAGAGGTCATGTTAGTTGTAAAATCTATATATGAGAATAAAAAAATATAATTTATATAATTAATTATTATATATATATATAATATATAAGATATAAATATAATAGTAACTTTATATAATAAGTATACTAAAAATATATATATATACTATAATATGATAGGTATTGCCTAAGATTATATTTTAATATTTATATAGAATTTATAAAAAAAGTATAAATTTAATTATTATTACCTTTAGCATATTACTAAGCTATATATTATTAATATATATATATATACTTAAATCATAGGGATGAACAATATAATTACATGCGATTTAAGGGCCAGTAGTCACAGGACGTATCTATCACATTATTAATTTCTATTCTATTCTATCCCTGCCTCGATTGAGACATTCAGATTTCGTAGTTGTAACTGAAAAGATTTTTTGAATAAATATTACAATACTCGTAGTACGAGTCAAGGCGTAAGATTCTTATGACTATTCTCAAAGATACCAGAGACAGGTAAAAAAGGGAGGATATATTATATAAGGTAAATTAGTCGTGATAGATCGACTTATTGCACGAATTAGATGACATATTTTAATTAAATAATCATTATTATTACATTATCAGAATATCACATCTGGGATAGTAATATTTATTAAAGACTCCTAGTCTATATACTTATATATAGGTGATTATATCATATATCAGCCTATATTATTCATGTAATATCTGCATAACAGTATTGTACTATTATATAATTTATATATATCTATATAGACATAATATTATAATATATATAATATTATACTATAAATAGTTATATGATATATGATTTAGGGTATACGATATATTAAATAATACTATATATGATTATATATTAATAATATTATAATATAATATATTATATTATATATATATTAAATATATATATATATATATATAATTATATATATTAATAATAAATATTATAACTATATTATATTAATATATATATTTATATATATTATAATATATTAATATATGATTATATATTATAATTATATTATCAAAGGCTGAACTCCATATTAACTCGGCTATGCTTAACGAGCTTATCACAAGTTAACATTTGAGTAAAAACGATTCGCATTCATTTATACAATTTCAATAATGTTAATCCGTAAAAATTTCTTATCTTTTGAGAAAATATTGTGAGTCATCAATGAAGAAAATATTACCTAATAAATATAAAAGATTTATCAGAATGATAAACAAATAGATGTAAGAATGGTCCCTTTTTGAATAAATCTATAATTCAAATCAATCTAAAAAACGATTGAGCTATGTCCGTCGAGATCGAATGATAATAGCGGATATTTGATGTGATCGTATGTAAAGTAACCTAGTAAAATTGTTATATAAGGGTTGCGCCTCTGTTTGGCATCTATGCTTTTTTAGTTACATTTTTGATGTTGACATAGGCAAAAACGGTAATTCTTTCTTTTAATGTAGTGATAGGTTTATGTGTATTTTAATGATCGTATATATGTAATAGTAGCGTATATATATAAAGATATATATATAGTATTCATATATAATATATATAAATATATATAAAAATATATATAATTAGTATAGATTTACTAATAATAAATAATATATGAAGATACACGAGAGGAAGAATGTAGAGAGTAGAGAGGGAGTAGAGAGAGATAGAGAGGGAATGTGTGTGCCATGAAAGAGGAGGGGAAGAGAGAGAGAAGAGAGAGAGATGGGTCAAAGAGAGCACTTAGAAGCGTAGTAAAAAAAGTTATCTGGATGATCGAGACCGCTTATTATCATATATATACCTATGTAAATAATTATATATAATATATATTAATTATATATATATTATGACTATTTTTAATTAATATTAATAGTATATATATTATTATATATAATATATTATTATCTATTATAATATTATAATTTATATAATATATAAAAGTAATTATATATTAATATAATATATTAATTATAGTATATTAATATTAATTAAATTAATATTAAATTATACATAATTATTATATATATTAATACTATATTATTATAATATATTAATTATTAATAATATATATATATAATATATACTATATTATAATTAGTTATAATATTAATATACTAATATATATAATTAATATGTTATAATGACTATATATATTTATTATATTTAATTTTAAATATAAATTAAAGTAATATATTAATTGATATACTCATTTAATAATTTATTATAAGATTTAAATATGATTATGATAATATAATTAATATATATAATATATATACTTATATTTATATATATAATATATTAAAATATATTAATATATATATATATATTAATATATATACTTTAAATAATATATAATTAATATATTAATATTAATTAATTCTACTATAATGATATAATATGATTATTATATAAACAACAAACAGATATATCCAAAACAGCAAATCATAATCAACAATTATCAAAAGATGACTATTACCAATAATAGGTCTACTAATACCTAGAAGCATACACGTTATACTAGGCTACACTAAACACCTGACTATATTAACTAAATTTACATATAATTCTTTTCCTGATCCAGTTCCAGAAATACAGAATTATTACACTATGCCTCTCACAAAAAATAACATTATTATAAACTATTTAATCATCCCACCTCAGAGATCGTACCAACCTATTTGAAACACACTACCTTCTTACACCTAATTACTACTTAAACACAACATCTGTTATATACATACCTTACAACAAAGCTCACCACATATATCCTCTGGAAGTAACTACTATGATCTAATCTCAGCTTCACAATACTAACACTAAACATAACATATAACTTAATTCACTTGCACAAAACAAAATACATGAACATATTATAATGAAACTTAAATACTACTAGTCACAATAGAACTGTTAATACAACATACTGACTATCATGACATCTTACACTATCATTTCTTACATACATGTGAGGATTTCCGGCTCTACAACTATAGTACTCTCCAACTTGCATCTACGATACTGACTCAACAACATAAGGAAACTAAACGCTTATCACAAAGACCTGCCATATCAGCATCATACTGAATAGATCTGACCACATACAATTATATAACTAAATCGTCAACCGCGGATAAATAAATCACCAAATACTACACATCAGACACTACACAACTATGGATATAGATAATGACTACACAACTTGATTAGTACCCAAATAATATATCAACACTACAAATAAAATAGTCCCTGAGACCCTACCAACTCATGGCACATGGCATAATACTCTTACTATACGTAACCATCCACACACAGACGCTCAAACTAAATACGCATTCTTCATAGTATTCTACTGCTAACATAACAAATCTATCGATACAAACATTCATCACCTATTCACTACCATACTAACATTATCGAGCATACATTAATAATAACAACGTTTAAGATTAAATATATCCTAAAGATCATCTTAGGCTAAGAGTTAAAAACTCGTATAAAACCGCGATTTAAGACGCAGCCACTAAACAACATTTAATAACAAACACTCACCAGAAAAGACACTATATATTCATGTAGCTCACTACGCTAGAGCCAATCCAGTCATCCTCTTCAGGCCAGTCTTAGAAAGAGTGATGTCGGGCATATAACTATATACTTCGCATTATCTAAATCACAGTTCACTCAACAACCCGCACAAACATCTGTTCAAAACTATAGGAGCAGGCATCCAGGGGCTTTCTCATCTATTTCTCTACTCTGATCTATATTCGTCTAACCACAACAACAATTTGGGCGACACTAGTGTCTATCAAATTCCTGTCTGAATCTCTGAGAGAGGAGACGGTGAAGGCGTTGGCCGGGGTGCCTGGACTCGTTTGCCCCCCCCCCTCATGATATAAGAGGGTGCTAAGTAGCTTGATTAAGGGATATGCATTATTACAGTATTCGTCATATAATAAGTGCCTGCTCTAATCGATGTTAACTTCGATACTAATTTATTGGATGTATTTATATGATGGATGTACCTAATATATATTACGAATATCTCTATAGATATATATATAGGAAGCATATAGTAATATAACTGAATTTGACAAAATATATACAATAGAATTTTATTATTTGAAAAACTCAGAAATTGAAATATTGATAATCAAGAAATCAATACAAACTTGATATTCTTTTTCTATCTCGTGTTTGTTTGTTTTGAAGATAATATGGCGTTTAATGTTTTTGTATTCAATAATAAGATTTCGGAGGTTTATATTTTAAAAATGGACTGCGATAATGGGTATTATATAATATATTATAAGATAATATATATATATAGCATAGTATCTATAATATACAGAAATTATATATATCCTACTTAATCTTACTGTGAAAATCTGTTGTTAATCATGCAGTGACTATATATTGAAATATATATCTACAAAGACATAAATGAATTTTTTAATTGAATGTAATAAAATATAATATATTATAATTATCATATATATAAATATATATATATATTATTATATTAAGTTGTGTATTCCTATGATTGAGTATATTTATATATATTATATATCAACATATATATATATTATATTAATTATATAATATATATATAGCGGTATTATATATATATATTATAATATTTATTTAATATATATATATCCTATTTTGCAAAACTAATATATATATTATAGAATGATAAATAATGTTATTATATTATATATATACCATAATATAATAATATAATTATATATATTATAATTATTTAAAATCTGCTATTTTTATGTTAACTGCCATATATAATAATATATTATATATACTATGATTTCACAAATATTTATACATATATGATATATTATATATATTATTATATTATATATATATATAAATATATTATAATTAATATATATAATCAGACAGAACCATTCGCAGACTTTTTTCACATAGGGTTCTATGGTACAGAGGGCTAGCAATCCGTCCTTTACTTTTTTGCTTGTTTAATTCCTGGAACCAGGATTGGATTTTTTATGAGCTAGAATAAACGGAATCGTGCTGGTAAGTAGCTTATTTGAGAAGATTTCACGGCCAATGGGGAGATGATGCTAAGTTGTTCACTGAAAGGGTAAATCCTACACTGAAGGGTGTATATAGGACTAGCATCGGAAACCATTTGAGCGTACTGAGATAACATAGTTTTCAATGAGAGTGCTTAATAGGATGCAAAAGTTTACAGGGGAGAAGGAAGAAAGATGGTGGTCTGCGCAACGACAGGGCGAAGGTCCTTAACCTGGAAAATGGTGAAATAATTAAATAAATAATTAATAATAATTAATAAAATTACCTATTAAATTAATGATAAAACTAATTCGGAATAAAATTAAATAAATTATCTTAATAATAATAATAATAATAATAATAATTAATAATAATACATACATAATCAATACATAATAATAATAATAAATAATAATAATAAATAATAATAATAAGTAATATAATAATAATATAATAATAAATTACTAATAAAATATATAATAATATAATTAATAATAAAAGCAAATAATAACAATAATTAAAATAGATAATAATAATAATTATTAATAAATGAGGATAAAGTCCTAGACTCAATATTTTTTTGAAGGATAATAAAAATAATAAATAGCATTAATAATAACTAATAAAATAGTAATCTAATAATAATAATAATAATAATAAAATAAATTTCTGAAGATGTCAGTCAAAAAGAAAAGAGTACGTAAACAAGTTTATTAGGAATTATAACAAAAAGAATGTGTGCTTCACTTGAGGTAATATAAAAATTCCAATTAATGAGTATGCACTTAATTAATAGAAAAGTAATTTTAAAAACTAATCTTGCTTTCCTTTACTGGTTATATTTAATAGTGAACTTTTAACAGATGCAATAAAGTTATTATTACTTTTTATTTTTGTTACCTTAATATTGTGTAATCTTTTAACTATAAGTTTATTATTTTCTCAATTCCATTCATCTCAAAAATGATTATTAGTCTATAATATATACATTTTTATTGATGGAACTGTATTTTTTCATCTTTTTTATATCTTATGTCATAATGGGGCTTACCTATATTATTATATTCGCTAGGATTCTAACTTTTTATTATGTATGAATAAATAATAAATAAATACTATAATACAAGTTTTTTACATCTAGGTTGTCAATATTGTGGTCATTATTGGTATCAACTATATTATATACATATCTAAAAATGAATAATTATGGCAGCCTAAAATACCAAGAAAAGTTCACCCTTTATTGATGTCAGCAAGGAGAGAGTAGAGGTTAAATAGAAATAGTATTTCTATATTAGATAGTCATTAGGGGGCTAAAATATCTGCGAAACCTACCTATATCACTCTCAAATTAATATATGAGAAGTAGATATTATCTAACAATGGGCAAATAAGACCTACTCTTAATAACTTAAGGTATCTTTGTGCATATAAAATAACGGTAAAATAAAAGAAACTAATTCCCATCTTCTATAAGTAGGATTTATAGCTTAGCTAACACCTATCTGATCACAGACTCTAATGCTTGACATATTCCATTTTTAATATGGAAGCTAATTCTTAGAATCTGTGGGTCTATTAAAATGCAAAGAGAATCTATCACAAAAAAAAACAAAAATTAAAATTAAATGACTGTGTTATTATTTTTACCTTTAAATAGATAATAGTTATTATACAAGGACCAACAAATAACAAATTACATGTATTCAAATAATATAGAGGATTAGATTGATTAGTGCTCTATTTAATTTTCTTACCTGCATAATGAATATATATATTAAGAAATGACATAAGATCAGTATTTAATTAAGAGTTGAATTTCACTAAAAATAAGAATAATAATAAATAAATAAAATAAAAGATAATAAAAAATAAAAAAAATAGGTTAAGAGTTGGAATACTGCTGATCAGAATTCACTAGTCGTGAAACCATTACTGCAAGATAGGCAAGAGATAATTTTGGGAATAAAGATCGGAAAGTAAGCCTTTTAGAACTGCCTAAAAAGGTTGATGACTGGTAGATTTAAAATTGAGTGAAGTTGTAAGAAATATGAATAAACAGAGTTAAAGTGAGGTCTGAGAAGAATCTTCATTTGAAAGAAACAAACAACATTTATGAAAACTTGAATGGTAAACAAAACAATCTAACGAAGCTCTCACTCAATTGGGTTAAATATATATACCTAGAAAATAGTTCAAAAAGTCGCTGACACACAAAAATGCTCGATATAAGAACGATCTGAGAGAAAATCTAAACATATTAAATAACTAAGTATGGAGGCAAATCAGGAGTCACAATGATATTAAACCCTATCTGGAGAAAAAAAGGGAGCTTAGTGGGAGATCAGCGACTGGCGTACGCTATAATACTGGTTAATAGACTCTGTGTTATACTACGGAGCAGTTGCATATCAAAGCTACCCATTAAGTGCATAATTAATTATATTGAAAAGGAACAAGTAATCCGTGTAGCCAAAATTATGTCACCAATTTCAGTAATGACACCTCGCATTGGGCGTCGTATTCGAGCGTCGTCAAAGCACATTTTGATAACGTCGCGGAAATATAGGAAATAAAAATTAAAGACGGACTTCAGGATTAGAAGAGATCAAATCGAATAGCCTTCTCAATTTTATAAAGATTATCAGAGCGAGATTACAGTGGAACTCTATGAGCGATAGTTTAGAACAAGGTAAGAGAATGCAATAAGTTGACTGGAGTTTCGAGAGCGCAAAGAATTTCTGCAAGGTCACGAATCCGCGCCTAATATAGTCGCCGCGATATAACGGAGAAAAAACCATGGTTTTATTACAACTCTCAAGGGCTTTCATTATATACCTTTTGCTTAATTGAACAGTTTCTGATATGAAAATATAACTTATATTTTCACGTTTTCATGATTTATATAATATATATAAGGCATAAGATAATCTTACTTCATAATATCGTCTTATGCTCACGTTCTGTCATGCAACACCGAGGGATATACTTAATTCTACCCCCTTAGCACGATAGTATAAAATTTTATATTTCATCATGAGAAAAATCCATAAGGAACTTACAAACCGAAAGTCCAACCATATCAGTTATGATCACAAGACATTCATCCGAAATGTACGCTAAATAAAATGTTTTTACCATTTATGCCAACTAGGATAGGACTGCTTTCCGCTTATGTTAAGAACTTGAAAAGATGAAACAGGATGCAGAGAATAATGTAAAATGTGAATTCAAGGAACTACTCTTGTATGGTTGAATTGATTTGACAGAATAAGGAAAGGAGTGGAAGTTTTAAGGAGGGTTACGGAATGTAGGGTTTATGCTTTCAGAAAGCGAGGGAAGTACGTAAGTAGGAAGACTGCATTTCAACTCTCGAGGCCGTTCTAGATAGAAAAATGGTTGGGCAAGTTTTTAATGCCGGTTGTGTATATTAAAGAGACAGTGGAAGGCTTTGCGTGGTGAACACTGAACTTCCCGTATGTAAATGATGAAATGTTCTGGAAAAAGAAGAAACTCTGAAGAAGAGAGAGAATGTGCTCTATTTTGGAGTTTAAGTAGTACAAATAATTATGGAGGTCAGTTTGTGTATACGAGCATATATAAAGATACAAGAATGAATTTTAGCATAGAAGACAAAATAGCCTGAGTCAATAAAAGGTATGGAATTCGGAATGCTTCTCTAAATTCAATTACACCCTAAGAGCAAAAAACAATCATTACGTCCCGTGAACACAACTTCTCGCCTTTTGGCAAACAAATTTTTAGAGGAAAAGATGGAGTAGAGGGTAATGTAGGAAAACAGAGTAAGGTTTTATAAACCAGTTAAACGCGTCAAAGCTTATTCTTCCCGTAAGTTTTTTATCAACGGTTAAAGTTAAAATTTAAGGGATGAGTTATAATTATCTAGAGGAAGAAAGTCGAAATTAGAGAGAAAACTTCAAATACTACCAAAAAATTAATTGATGAACAGACCTGACGTTGGTTTGCACTAGAACGAGGCTTAATTTTACAATTTTTTCCATTTCTGTATTAGCGCACCATAATCAGCCGACCACCTGAGGATGTTAAATTCATTTTACATCTGACGCAAATGTTATATGATGGGAAAAAGCCGAACACTTCAACAACATAAATGGAACTGAAAGTAACCAACTTAATGGAATGTACTCCATATATTTACCAAATAATGATATATACCTATACTTGCCCTATACTCAGGAAGATGATCTAACTAGCAGCTTTGG
>JABUQX010099050.1:0-48363 GCA_015478945.1 Trachelipus rathkii
TGAATTCTTCCATCTCGTTTTACGCGAAAATTGGTGTTGTGATGTAAACTTAAAACGTCGCAGCCCTATCGTGCATAAAGACAATTTTATTCTCTCTTGCCGGGAGGATTTTGGAGAGAGTATCTTGAGTGATTTATTTTTCTTATGATTCTTATTGTTAATTTATCTGCCTGAAAGAGTAACTCACAGGACGGGTTTAATATATTGTTTCATTTTCGACTTTTTGGTAAAATTTTGGCTCGCGAACCCCTTAAGATAAGTTAGAACATAAATTAATCTTTTTTTTTAACAATAACTAATTTACTTGCTCCTATATTATTGTCTTCTTTATATATAGCAATATATATATATATATTATATACATATGTATCTCAATGTTCATCACATACATATAGAATTAATTATTAGTTACGACGAAAAGATACTGAATTTATATTTCAAACCTACATATATTTTAACAATCATTAAAACTAATAAAATCTATATTTTAATTTTCTAAAAATGTCTTGACATTTTTATCAGAACTAAACATTAAAAAAATTGAGAGATTAGATGATTTAATATAAAAATATAAATATCAATATATATAATATATATATAATAAGGTTAATAATACACCAACGAGATGGATCACTACGCTATCTAAAACCTCTCTACACATAATAATATATATATATTCATCTATCTCCTCTTCTTTCTTCTCTCTCTCTCCACTACATACACTACCTCACCAATACATTAAACCCTAAATACACCCCCAATAATATAACAATAACAGAAACAAATTTAAAATGATAATGTACGAGCATAAAAGTGTCTTAAGCACCATCACTTACAATACACTCTTTATTTATCTTATCATCCACAATATTTTCCCCTTCACTCTTTTCCTCCATCTTATTTCTTTATTTAAAATTGCGACTTTATCTAAATCTCACCACCCGTCACATTTCCAAAATTGTGTCCTTACCTCTCTCTCTCTTCTCCTTCCTCATCCTTCAATATCGGTTCCAATATTAAACCAATAAACCACTTCGTTATCTGCTATGGATGACCGTTATCCTATTCTATTAATCCGATAGTAATTCTTGATAATTCCGTTCATCCGGGTAGGATGAGACTTGCATCACTGCACGCGATTTCCCACACTACCTCTCCTTACCATCATTTATCTAATAAAACAAATTCCCAGACTGCTGAGGAGAATGTTGGTTACAGGACATTGGACGCCGTGCTACTTTCTCTTGGTCCTGCCACCTAGCCGGTGTATGCGTCTTTACTTATCTGTTATCGTTTTTTTTCGATACGATCTGAACTTTGTGGCGTCCAGTGAGAACAGTTTACCTCCCGGTCGTTGGGTCGAGAGCTTCCGCTCCCACCAATACTTCATTTGAGACCTTTTCTAGGTTGAAATAAATCCCACTCTCCCTACCGCCCCTTAATCCGGCCTCTTCTACTATAAATATTTCATGTACAAAAAGGTTAATTTTATGTTACCGATATGATATAATAACTTCCCATTCGTCGGGGTACACGGGACTTACAAATCCCTACTATCCTATGAGGGTTCTCCCTCTATTCTTTTCCTTCTCTTTCCTAGCACACTGTGGACCTGTGGTGGTGGCTGCTCTCGCTACTCCTTTCTTTCTTTTTTCTACAAATCAAATTTTATCACGAAGAACACTTCAACCACTCCGCACGCATATCACACCCATATACACCTTCCTAACTCTCTACCTGAGACGAACCTGGGGTACACACCTAGTCACGCTTATATGGGCGTTTCGCAATCCACTGGTCACATATTATCGGTATGGAGCGTAACTTCACCCGACCTTTCAAATAAGCAAATTCTCTTCTATGTTGTAGGTTCTTCTGAGGTGTCCCCGGGTCTGAGACTAGATACCATATCAAATGGGTTACAGGTGCACACGCGATCTTTAGTTCTTAGATCGCTCAGGTCTATTGACAGATCCCACCACCCACGCGTTAGTTACCGTCTTCATTTATTGTGTGGTTCCCAATCACTCCACTTCTAATATAACAATACCTTATATTTTCTTTAACTCACGAACCTCTCTCTTTGTGTCTGCTTGAGCACACACTCTCGTGAGAGCCTAATCTAGCACCCCTCTCACATTTTATCTGGTGGTATGGCTATGTCTTGATACTCTGCTTTATATGTGCTCCTGTTGTCATTTGTTTGTTCAATTCTCAACGCTCACTACTTCTTCAACAAATCTCTGCTCAAGACACCGAACACATTCCTTATATAAATAAAGAAGTTTCTTGCTCATCGACACTGCAGCAGTGTTCTTTCCGAACTACAGCGTGTGTGCGAGGAGTTCTATCACCGTCTCCTATAGCTCTCCAAGGCCATTATAAAGAAGTGTGTTTTATTCTTATTATCTGAGGGTCGGGCTCCTTTACGTTCATTATCATTACTATATATATATTATACTTCTGCCTACCTTATACTTTAGCATATATATAAAGGTGCACTTAATAGTCCATACTATGCAGCTGTAGTGTTAAACTTAGTTACCTAACTCTTTTCATTCAATTCACCTATAATTCATAATATACTCTTCATATATTATCATTATATTATATACTAATATTCCCATTACATTATTTCATATTATCGCTATTATACTGGATGTATGTATTCCTCCACATATATTATCTTATCTATTCAATTCTACTACTTTTACGTCTGAGTTATATTATATAAGCATGACACCATTATGGTTCTCCTTACACTCCTTGCGACATTCGGGTGGCAGCATGCATATAGTCACTCAGTGGTTACCTAAAAATTATCTCACCTAATACCTTACTCTTATGTATTCTATATTCACATCAACCTAAACATCCTCTCCCTTTACCACCATCTATTAACCTGCATAATGCTCATGAGTGACGAGTGTAGTATAGGCATTTACCTCATTACATCTCACACTTAATATTCTATCTAATTAATTATCATATACTATAATCTCCCTACATATATTGTATGAGTACATTTATAGTCGTCTTCTCTACACGCGCATCCTTCTATACTACACTCTCTCATAAGATGCTTGAACTACTTCTTTCCTTTCCAATTTAATATACCGCATCTGGGCTGAAACATATTATCTCTCCTCTTTCCTCGGATATTCATTATGAAAAAACTCATATTACTCTTCTATCTGTAAACTTATCGGCTTTCGCTCATCCTCTTTTTTTTTCCCGTCTTTCATTTCTTCTCCTCCTCATTCTCTACTCTCTTTCTCTCTCTAGCTTCCTCTACTTTCTCCTACTCGTTATCTCTATCTTCTTCTCCCTATTACTTTTATATCACTATCCTCTTCTACCTTTCTCTACTATTTGCCGTTTTTATCTTCCTATGCCCGGTTCACTACTATAGAGCACATCTTACACCTCACACATACTATTATCTCGTCACTTCACACTATTACTCATACCCCTCTTGCTGCAGTATTTCCCCGTGCGTCTGCGTATTATCCCCTCAGGTATACTAGTGAGGTCACTACTGCCCAATTTACTTATCATCTCATTATATTCTCCTATATTGAAGTCGTATGCACTCTCACTCTCCATCTTCGTCATCAGCCAAGTGAGTTTTTTAACTTTTTTAAGTGAAAATATTTCATACTACTTTTACAGACAGATAAAGTAAGCAAAGTGTTTCAGCGTCGAAATATCAATCTATTTTCAATGATGTCTAGTATCAAGTCCTTACCTAATTTCTGACATCAATAAGAACTTCGTGTAATTTAAACATTTAATTATTCATTCAAGTTTCAATTACTCATTCTCGATTTTGATGTACATTTTTGGTCACACAGGTTCTTATATCATATATCAATTAAATGTTTTTTTTATCGGCAATTTCACGTAAAATTTGTTGGATTCGTTAGAGAACTCTTCAAATAATCATTTTTTTTCTTCTTAAGTTTCGATGAGCAGTCTCTGCCTAATTATCCATTGAATTTTCGATTTATTTAGTGATTTATTATATTACAAATTTTTTTATCTCTCAACTGTTTTGTATTACTCCATCAAAAAAAATACTCTCAATCATACTCTCTATACCTATCCTCCCTTCTATATCCTCTTTTATCTTTCCTCTATCTATTCTTATATTCATCTACATCTATTTTTATCTCCGGGATCCTTATACATTGATTTCGACTTTTGCGAGCGAGGGTTCATACCATTTACCTCTACGATTTATATATATATCATCATTATTATTTTTTATTATTGTTTCGATATTTTCTCTCTATCTCTCTCACCCTATTTATTCATCATTTATTGTCACCCACTACAGTATTCTCTAGTTTATACTCTTCCGGTATCTCAAAATCTTATATATAGGACCAGGTGCTATTATTATCTTTCTATATTACGTCTATTATATATTTATCTTTTTCAATAACTTATTATATATATATACTTCTATCATCTCTTCATCATATTCTTCGTATACCATTTTCTTACATATCTACCATTCTATACTCTCCATGCTCTGTCCGGGGTAGGTACTGGGGGGATGGATATAGTACCCGTGCCTAATTAGTGGACTTACGTTACACCACCTACCTGTTATTACTCCTTCCTCTATTCTCTACAACTAATTCACCCGGCACCTATCGTTCCCGTGATTACAAACACATTTAGTGTACTATGGGCATGAGGCATTTCTCCTATAGGCTTCCGTCCCTCCTAGACCATTCGGGCGGACTAACATTGGACAATATTCATTAACCTTACAAATACTGATTACTTCAAAGATTCTAACCCAAGTACGAACATCTTGGTATAGGACGGCTAACACCTCTGTGTTCTGAGAGTGCGTGCTACCTTTCCTTACCTCACCACATATCAGCTCGTATTTATCGCTATTATACTCGAGACATGAGGTCAATTTGCCCCGATTGGGCTGCACATCCTTTTCATTCATGACCATCTCTCACTACATTCCTTAAAAGACTTACATTGAAATAAATAGCCTAACGATTTAGGCAGCGGCCTTACCTCCACCCGCTTATTCTTCCACCCACAGCCTCACATATTTACTCTATTTAATGACTATTGTAGGTGTTTTACAAGCATTCACACCAAAAGTATTAATGCTCCTATACAGAGTTCACTCACTCTTTCTGTACATATTTGAGCTGTGTATATGATTTTTACTCTTTCGTTGTGTCCTAGCGTTTAGTTATCATATTACACAATACATAGATGAGAGAATTCTACCTTGCCCACGTCATTCTCCACTATTACTCAATCATGGTGGATGGCCTTCTTATAAACTGTGTGCCCCTTCAATAATCCACCCACATAACAATTTCAGAATACCATAAATTACAAAACCTTAATTCACTAATTCTCACGCTACTCTTCTATCTGGATCTCATCATTAGATTTTATTTACCTGTCCGTCTCCCTAGGCATGTCTAACAATTAGAGGCTTAATATAATAGACCCATCAACATATTATTCATTATCTATTTTAATATCGCATTAATGAGACTAATATAATATATCACTTAATATATATCCCACTTATTATCTTATCTAAATATTACTACCACTAATCCGCATTATATATATACTATATATACTACTATTAATATTATTACTATACTATATATATATAACTTTAAACCTATATACATTATATACTATATATAATATATCATCTCTGTTTATATTATATTATATCTCCATATTACTTTTATATCTAATTTTATATCATTCTATAGTTAGGTTGATTTACTTTTATCTTTATCTTCCAGGTTTAAAAACAGTAAGTAATATTACTTCTAATCAGTACGGTGAATAAAAAATGTAGATGATTGCTTGAAATTGCTGAGATATTAAGTCATATACTTAAGCATTTTATTATTTACATTGATATCTCATATTAATTATTCTATATCTCCTTATTATGACTATAACACTCTATATATATCTTGGTCGGTTCTGTGTAGTTGTTTGTTATTTGATAGTTATGAAAGTCTATTAATATATATAATTTATTATTAGTATATATAATATTTCATAGATAAGTGTCAAAATCAGGATAATGTTGGTCATTAATTATATAGATAAAATATACAGATCATAGGCTGGTCACACATCATGAAAATTCCTAATTAAGTCATATATTTATTCCGTTTAATAATAGATAAATTGTTTTAAGTAGAAAAAAGTGAATATTTGTTAGAGGTTATGAATGGCCCCTTTAGTCTGTTTCTTAAATTATTATATATCACAAAATAAATGATTATTTTATTATTTATAAAAATTTATGAAAACTGGTCAATAATATATTCTGTTCACGTGAATCATATTTACTACTAAATAAAATTTGCGTTCAGAAAATTTAATATGTATAAATAGCCATAATAATAAATATATATCGGGCGATTTAGTTATTTTTCCTGGATGGCATCGCTAAACATTCGTATTTACGAGTATTAATTTCTTACACATATCCTAAACATACTAATTTTTTTTGACGAATTATTCTTTAACCATTCACATTAAATAATATTAATTTTCCTAGATTAATACACAAGTTTATTTCTTAGAGTAATATTGAGTTATATATCTGTGCATTGATTTTATAAATTACTAGTAAAATAATATGATTACTATTAAATAATAATATATTCTATATCGAAATACATATTCAAATATATTAACAGTTAAGATTAGAGTTGTATATAATGTATGCTACTTAATTATCTTATTGTAGAATCTGTTTTATGTATTAACCTCAAACGAAGCGACGACATCATAGGTATTAGGACAGTGGATTCAAGGAGATGGAAAACCTCGAGAAGGATTTAAAGAATCTCACGTAAGAGCGAAGACGAGTGTATGGTTATTTGTGTTTTATATAAGAGCACCAGTTCTCTTCTTGGCTGGATTGTCAAATTTAATGCATACATATCTTCATAAGCAAAAATTTAATGTAATACATTAATTATTTATTAGTTATATATTTATTATACTTGCCATATCAAATCTTATAATATTTTTCTTTCCTATATCCGTTGGTATCTACATTCCTCTTGAAGGAGAAATATTGAAAGAAGAGAGATTGTTAGACGAGCTTAGGGATAAAGTATGGAAGGGAGTAGTAAGGAATGACGGAAAATTTCAATAATATAAGATGATATATTATCATTAAAATTAGGAAGTCAGATTAAAGGTAGATATAACCTTCTCTGTTTTATTTGTCTTTTGAGTAATATATCAAAACTTAAGAGGATCGACACACGGTTTCTTTTTTGATTATAGAAAACCTAACATCGTTTTCATACCGCTTGACCAACGTCAACGTAGTCGAAAATACTTAAGGTCCCTTTTCTACTTTCTTTCTTCTGTCTATATTTGTGGACACGCAGTCGATTGCCCTGCTCTCTTTACTAGGTAATAAATATATATATAAAGTATAAATAATAGAATTAATAAATATTAATATATAATAGTATCTGATATTAGCATTTATGATTTATATTAATTTGTAGATTATTAATTTTATTTATGTTGTACAGACAAAGTATAATGATATTATTATTTATTTATGATTAGTTTGGTTATTGTTATTTTTGTGAGTACAAATATGCTTATATTATATTCCTTTATGTATGAAACATATTATTAAATTTTAAATATATAAATATATATACTAATTATATAAGATATTCATATATATGAGATTTATTATAGATGAAGCCGCGGTTGCGTTTAGGATTTGACTCGTCCGACTCTCATCGGCGAGGGGGAGCTGGGTTCAATCGCTGCGGGACATCCTGCAAGCAGTCTAGTTGGTAGTAGACTTTCCTGGGTGGCTAGAAAATGTAAAACTCGCTCAAACCGGTCTTAGGTGTGTAGTGCTTTGCTTGGGATAGTCGGACTTAAAGTTCGATTTCCTGTACTCCCCCGTGTTACCCTCTGAAATAAAAGTAATGACGACAATATTAAAAACTCAGAAAATAGCTTAATAAAGTAGTTAATATTCTAAATTAAATTATATATATATATTAATATAATTATAATATATATAATAATTATTATATATATATTATTATATAATATATATTTACTTAATATATAATAAATATATATATTATATTATATATATATATATATATATTATATTTATATATATATATTATATATATATTTATATATTATATATATAATATTATATTAATATATATATAATTAATATATAATATAATATTATATTCTATATATATAATAGTATTATATAATATTAATATTATTATAAATATATATTATATATATACTAATATATTATATAAGGATATATTATCTATATATATAAATATATATATTTATATATAATAATTATATATATTAATTATTATATAATATAATTATAATATATATATATATTATATTATATAATATATATTATATAATTATATATATTATATGTTATAACTACACACAAATATTTATATATATATTTATAATAAGGATGTAATAGTAGGTCGGTTCAAACTGCAAAATCAACATTTGCAATAGTGGTTCATAATTAAAACAAAGTTTTAGTGTCCAGCGGAAATTTGAAAATTTTTTCCGGTTTGGTTCCGGCGGAACGGAATTCATATCAGTAATTATAATTCGTGTGTCTTAAAACAGATATTTGATATGGTAACAAGGAATATTTATTTTACATATAACTACATATATGACCATCTATTTAACAAAATATTAAATATCATATTTAGAGAGGGAGAGTACATGCATACTCGAAGTGTTGAGTAACATCCTTGAGGTATTATTTATTAAATCATTATAGGTATAATGAATAAATAAAATTATATATTATTATAATATATAATTTAATAATATATTATATATTATATCTATATATATAATATAATAATATAATAATATATTATATATAGATATAATATAATATTAAAAATATATAATAATTTATAATAATATAGTATTATTATAATATTATTATTATTATATTCTATATAAATAGATCTACTTTATTAAACACTGAGAGAAAGTTACAGAGATAATTTGATAAATAATGGGAAAGAAAAATTAATATATATATATTTGTGAACTACTTTACTTCAGGGGAAATATGTATTTAGGAACTCTAATCTATAATAAGATAGTATATAAAGAGAGAGAAGAGAGAGAGTAAGAGAGTAATGATAGAAAAGATATGATGAAGAGTAATAAGAGATAATAGATAGAGAGTGAGAGATAGAGAGTGAGAGAGAAATAAATGAAGATAGATGATGAATGAAGAGAGTAGAAGAGATAAGGTGATGAAATTAAGATGAGTAAATAGTGATTGTGTAATGACAAGTGAAATATTGATTAAATTATATTAATGTATATGTGGTATATGATTCTATGATATATTACAGATTAGAAATACGGACACATTTCAGTTCACTTTTCCCAAATCAGGAACAAACTGGGGTCAAGAAATAGTTTGGAACTTACTCCTAATCTCAAATAAATGGCCACTGGGGCAATATATAGTGATATCAGTAGTAATTAATGCAACAGATATAGAAGTATAGATAGCTAATAATATATATAATTAAAAAAATGTTTGATGTACAAACAGTTCATTTTTTCAAACTCGCTGATAAGGCAGTGAGCGGAAATTAATAATGTATACATAACGCACATGCATGCTTGAGATCTTTGATGATACGGGGATACGGTAGTTATATCCTACAATAATCTATATAAACTTATATAATAAATAATTCTATATTACTAAATATAAGTATAAATTATTGTTCAATTGTTATAATTAACCAAAGTATATAAATGTGGAAAGTTCATAATATATATTATCCCTTAACAAAGAAGTATAATCAATATACACATGTCGAGATCTCAGCATCCATGTTTTCATCAATGAATACATAGTCTCATAAAACTTATATAATTAAAATTGAATTCAAGTAATTAAACTACAGTAAATAGGTTTATTAAAGTATAATGATTCAAAAAAAATTGAATAGCTATAAATATTTTTCATAATTAGAATCAATAAAAAATAAAGTAAGGAAAAAGAGAAATCAGTAAAAAATTGTCAAAATTTGAAATAGACTGGGGTTCATGTTGACCCTTTCTCTCTTTTAATTTAAAATTAAAGTTGCTCTAATTATCATAAATTTTCATTTGTAATATTACAATATAATTAATTAAAATGAATATTTATCTTTTTTTTTCTTTTTTATTAAAGTTTCGTCGATGAAAAATTGTCATTTCTTTATATAGATATATAAATATATTATATATTTATATTATATATAGTGGAATGTAATATTATATAATATAATCTAGAGGTAAAATAAATTGTGACAAAATAAATGTCGTGTAAACCAATATAAAAAATAAATAATATTACATAGGGTAAATATATATTCACTTAAGCATATTAATGATAGGGGTTAAAAAAATACAATATAATAAATTATAATTTATCAACGGAAATATAAACTAAATACAAATATTAACATTTTGCATTATAACTTGTAGCAAAGCTGTGTAAATAATATAATAGTTTATATATATAAATTAATATATATTAATATATTATATATATAATATATATATATATATATATATATTATAGTTGTATTAACGTGTGTATGTGTGTGATATATATATACTTTTTATATATATATATATATTATATTATATATATATACTATATTATATATATATATATAATATAATAATTATATTTATATATATACATATATATATATATATATTATTATTATTTATTATATATATAATATATATTATATATATATATATATATATATATATATATATATATATATAAGATTAGTCACTTTACATCTAAAATCTCGAGTTTCTGCTATTAAATATATATATTTAATATATATATAATTATATATATATTATATATAATATATATATTATAATATATTATATATTATATAATATAATATATATATTATATATAATTGGAACAGGACGACTCATAGACAGGGTCAGCCACATAAGCATTAAGTGAGGGTTGAGGAAGCAAAGTAACGTTAATGCACAGGGGAAGGGAGTTGTATGGATTGTTCAGTCGAGGAATTGTCCAAAACAGGCAATTTTACACAAGGGGATCTAATTTTAGTCACCGTTACGTTCCGCAGTTAATCATTAATTCGAAAGAATAACGAAAGGAAAAAGATACGACAACGGTCAAGAAGTTAGAAAACCGAGAAAAATGAAGGAATACAGGGAAAGGAAGCACCGTGAGACAAAAGTACACCTAAAGAAAAGGACTTAAAGACGTATAAATTTAGAATAGAATTTTTATATAATACTTAATCAAACAGGATATAGAAAAATAAGGAAAAATAAATAAAAGATAAAGAATAAGAATAAATAAAGAATAAAAGAAAGAAATGATATATAAAAGATAAGAATAATAATAAGTAATAAGTAATAAATATAAAGAACTAAATCTTAGATATTATGTATATACAGTAGAAGTATAAATAGAAATAGAAAAATAGAAAAAGAAAATAATAATAAATGATAATAATGATAATGAATAAGAAAAAAATAAAAGAAAGTGAAAAGAAAGAAAAACAGTAGAGTGGTAGGACAACAGAAGATAAGTGAAATAAGATGAATAGATATAAAACCATAGATTAATGGATATAGTGAAAGAAATAAGAATAAAGATAATAAAATGAAAAAAATAAAAGTAAAAAAATAAAGAAAAATGAAAATGAGAAAAAGAGTAAAAGAAGATAAAGAAGAAAGAAAGTATAATAAATATATATATAGTAAAGATAATAAGAAAAAAGAAAGAAAGAAAAGAGGGCAATAGTATGGTGATTTGATATTAGTGATAGTAGAGGTGTGGGTAGTTGTTATATTTTCTAACTATTTATACCGCCACTTATTTAATGCAGATGCATTCATTCTTGCACTCCGAGAGTTAAATTAAGTGATTATGATATAATATGACGTCACTCGCTACCGTGTGCCCGGCGGGCGAGCAATACTCATATATCATAAAACAGTATTGAGCTATATATTATGTGTTAATAATGTTATTTCTCCTACACGAAGTAATAAGATGTAATATATATATTTATATTATATTTATAATTTAATATATATATATATATAAAATATATATATATTAAATGTAGAGATTATCTAGATATATATTTATATACTATGAGTCATGGATTTTGCAATATTTATGCATTTTTTTATATATATTTAGTTAATCAGTATATAATAGTTAGTCAGATATTATGGTTATAATCATACTTAAGTGTAATTAAAAAA
The DNA here is from genome assembly GCA_015478945.1 of Trachelipus rathkii. Taxonomy (NCBI): domain Eukaryota; kingdom Metazoa; phylum Arthropoda; class Malacostraca; order Isopoda; family Trachelipodidae; genus Trachelipus; species Trachelipus rathkii. Next base: position 12,379 of record JABUQX010099050.1, read on the forward strand.
TTAAAATTCAATATAAAATAATATAATCTAATATACAGAAAATTTAAACAAAGAAGATGTCGGCGTGCTGTTTTTAGAGCCAAATTGCTTAATACATTATTTATATAAATAAGCTGATGAATATAATAGGTGAAATATGTTGGTTGGTTTATTTATTTAACTATATCAAAGAACTAAGACCAACATTAAATTTGGATAGCAGTGCTGCTAATTTATTTATCATATAATATATTAATATAATAATAGTAATCACATAACTACATTCTTGGTCTTAATATAAATAAAAAAAATATAAGCAATATTATAAATATTATATTATTTAATTTATAATTATTATTTATATATTTAATTTATATATTATACTCTCATTTAAATTCTTATATTAATCTATAAACTCAACTAGTAATGATTTTTTATTATACGATATTGATTTCCCAAGTGAAATTTGTTATTTTAGAACTTCAGATTTAGATCTTTATTTTAAGTGGTACAATTATTATACATGGAAATAAAGATGGTTAGTAGCTATATATTGTTCGATCTATGTTACATATTTTATTAGAGTTCTGGAGAGTATTTTATTAATTTTGTTTATATATTTTGTAGTATGTATATTTTGCTCTTGTTTTGTCGTCTTTATGTCTTTAGTTTTTTTCCTATTTTTATAAAAATTGTTTAGTATCCTTATGTTTCATCCTATCGATAATAAATTGATTTAGTTGCGCTTCATATATGTGCAGCATATACATAGTATGGATTGGGTTTCGCAATGGGCCACTCACAAAACTCTGCATAATGACATATGATACATATAAATAATTGCATATATGTTAATATATTCTCTTTTGCATCAGCGCGTCTTGTTAAACCACATCTCAGCTCATAAAATTAATTGGTCGCTTATTGTGTGGTATTATATACAATCATGAATATAATTCGACGGTTATTTGAAAATAATAACTTGGTTGTTATTAGACAGTGTATTAAGATATTCGTTTATTATTGTAATTGGAAGAAATATTCAATATGATTATTGACTTAACTTAAAATTAATATTTTAAATATTAAATATAGGTGTTACGAATGTAGTGAGATGGTTGATATTTTTAGAATATAATCAGAATGAATTAAGAAAAGATTATTAAATAATGAAATATTAAATAATGTTTTTTCCTTTGCGAACATTTAAACTGATAAAAGATATGCATAAACCGTAATGTAGAACTATTAGCTATATAGTAGCGATTGGGTTGGATAAACCTGTAGAACATATGAGACATGTTGTCTTTACTTTTAGGATTAATTTAGTGTGTGATAATGTTTATTTATTTTGTCTTTAAGGTTGCATACGTAAATAGATGACAGTGAAAATGATTCACGTGTAATATCAATTTTATAGATATCTTATATATTCATATTCATAATTGTATTTATGTTTTACATGCTGTAATTGTGTTACCTTCCTCATGTTATATGTATGTTTTCTCGTCTCGAAGATATCTTATGATTTAATACATTAAAATATCACATTATTTTATTATTGCAAAATTATTAAAATCTTGGAATCTTTACTAATCTATGATAATATATAAGACTAAAAGAATAGAGTGGGATTAACTTCACTTGGAAGTTAAAGTCAATAATCTATATACTACTTAGAATATGGACTATATATCAATATTAAGCCCCGATAAAAAAATTCTAAATAGATCAGATCAAACAATATTGGGGAATAGATATATAGTAGTTAATTAATTATAATCTTTAATTGTAATGCTAATTACAAAGTGAAGTATTATATAAATTAGAATGATTTGAATCAGAGTATAATATGAGTAGTTATTAATATTTATAAATAAGTAGAATTTATATAAAATTAATTTAGTTGATATTTTAGTGTGTTAAGTTTATTGGATATCAATTGTTAAATATACGAATTGAAAGTTTTTGATGTGACGGACCATATAATAAATATAGTAATATCAAAATATGTAAACGGCATAAGGTCAATACGAAAGATCACTGCCACACGATTACTAAATGTTTATTGTATGTTATAATATTCTTAGTAAAATAGTACTATCAGAATTAACATAAAAATTAAGTGTTTATAGTGAAAAGAAAGTATTCTCTCTAAAATAAGTCCATTATCTTATATTTTATTCGAGAGAAAATAACCTAAAAATGGAGCAAAATTTATCATAAAAGTAGTGCTGAAACAAATATTAACTAAATAGCTAAATATAAAATATTTAAAACTTTGTGTAAGTTTTAATGAATATACGCGTAAGTTGATCTCTGAAATTAATTTTTATAAATATATTCGATTATGAACGTTTGTTTAGAATAAATAGAAGAACCTAGAATATCTTATAGTCATGTATGGCATAAAACCAGACTAAGGATGAATGACTTTTTGACAGCAGAGACCTAACAAAGCTCGGCTACTTCGACGCAACAAGTTTATTTCAGATACTTTTGTGCTCTATATTCTCATCTTCATCATCCATGCTAAAGATCATACTAATATTATGAATTAGTAAAATACATATTTTCTAATCCATATTCTCCTCCATTGGTTGTTATTTATATTTGTTAAAATTTTATGTATTTTTTTTTAAATGATTTACGGAACTGATTATTATTTATAAGTATAGTGATATTAAAATTACTAGTTATGATCATCATCTGAAAATAAATACGTTTTGTTGCATGTATATACACTAGTTCGTGCTTTCGAATGAATATGTAAGATCAGAAATAATAATAATAATTATACTCATATTTCATTAAAATTGAAATAGAGATGAGGTGTCTGATAGATATCTAAGTAGGGTAAGATAGTTCTATTATTTTTCCAAATAAAATGGTAATTAAACGTATTCTCATTGTAAATAATTTAGCAAAAAGGATTAAGTTTAGATAAGGAGGTAGTTATACTAATATATATTTTACATGGGGTTTTAAAACCATTTGTCAATAATATTATCTTATTACGTTATTTGTTTAATGTAATAGTAGTACAATTAAAAGAGGTAAATTATTAGTATTAGATATATAGTATTGCTCAGTAGATTATGTTAAGTAGTTTTTACCCTATAAAATAAATACTCAGTAGTATAGGTATATGTGACAATGGGTATATTACATGGATACTTACTTTGTCTATAAGTTGCTTTTTTGATTTCATGTAGTGATATTGATTATGTAGTTGGTAAAACTTGACTTAGACCTTATTAAACTCAATCTATGATATATATTGTAGATTGTGTACGAATTTCGATATATAAGTACTTATATAGGTTTTTAAGAGTGCAGATGTAAATATTTGCATTACTTTTTTTTAGGGATGACATATTTAACAAAACATTTATTTACGAATACATTACTAAGTGAGTAAAGATAGAGAATGTGAGTATTTGACGTAGTTACTATTTTTTATGATATGTGTTTGTGAGAAGGAATGCAGGAAAACGTTTAGTTGAATACTACTTCATTTTATACATTATACATCCAATATCTCTTAAAACTATTATTATGCACATCCACGATCAGGAAAGTGATATAAATTGTGTCATTAAGCGATTACTGAACCGCAGTTCATTGGGAATTTCATGACTGTTACTTGTCAGTCATCTAATTTCACATTTGGAGATGGAAAAAAGGTGGCATGAGAATACAACTAATAAACTAAAGATAAAAGTAGATAGAAAATATTAAAAAAACATTATTAGCTACATTTTAAAAATATATATCTTTTAAACATAAAGTGAATCGATGACAGTCTATCATTTTAAAACGCTTGATAATATATTGGTTAATCTAATATTATTTTTGTATCTCTCGCCAGAGATAATAATATTTTTCCGATAAAGTAGGGAATTTGAGTGGTCATTATTTAGAATATTTAATAAATAATAATTCACAAGATACAATATACGTTGATTCTGATTTAAGGGTATATGTATGTAGACTCATGGTATGAATATAAAATTATAGGCAATAAATTTTATATAAGATATTAAACAAAGATTATGCCGTTATCTATAGGTTTTTGATCTTGTGACATCTTACATGTTACAAGTTAAACTTGATAAATTTAAGCTATATTTAAACTCTTATTTTGATGTATAATACCAGAATACTTCTTAAATTCCCAAAACAGTAATGATATTCTCATGGTACCAGTCTATATTGATATCTTGTCTTTTTAGTTCCCCTTTAATTAATATAAGTATAATTTTTTTTACACTAAAGAATACCGATCAGATACTGGCGTTACGCTCAGCGCTGAGAATAAGATCGCTCGTGCCCTCTGTAATAGGATGGCTGTTATTTTGTGATGGGTACTTAATACTACATAGTGTCTTAATGTAGTGGCATTAGACACTGACAAGGGGGGAGAGGTAAAGCGGTGACTGTTAGGTGGCAGAGGCGTGGAATATATCCATTTAAAAGCTCTACAGGTTCGTTTAGGAAGATATAAGTGGATGACAGGGTTAGAGGTGAGAGCTCTCTCTGCGAGATAGCACTCTCATTTCGCGTTAATTTGGGCGTGAGGTTCACGATGTGTGGTGGGTATTTTCAATATAAACTGAGAGGGCATTCCTTCTTCTTCACACAGGCGTCGTCTTAGTGTTAAATTGTGGAACCACATTTCGAAATAACATCTTCCGTCAATCTACATCTGCTTCTGTATAACTCAATTCCAGTATTTACAGTGTCAGTGGGTGCAGAAAAGCCTGGACGGTAGTAGGATGTTGCGTTCGTATCATTATTTTGGTATAAATTTATAATCTACATATGATTGTATCTTCTTATTCAAAGGTATAATTATCAATATGTCTTCTATTTCATACGGTGTGCTGTGTCATCGAGCTTTTTAGTGTCTAGTTAGTGAACACACTCTGTTCAGATATATTAATATATTTATGTATGTATGTATATTTTCTTTTTTTATATTATTTTGCTCAAATATTATGTGGTCTCTCTTATCTTGTATTGGTTTATATTATACTCTACATCTGTGTTATATATAATTGTATTTTATGGTAATCCTATATTGGAATCATACAACTCTTACAATATATTGTATAAAATTTTTCTATGAATTTTTGATATAATCTCATCATTGTATATCATGTAATATTGTTTGTTTATTATAGTATGATATTAATAGTTAGTAGTCTATCATTTTTGTTAGGTGATAATTCTTATTCTCTTTGATCTTGATTATATGGATTACATATCATTGTGTGGCCTATTAATATATAATTTAATATATTATTATTATTTTTTATTTAATTAATTATTTTATTATTATTTATTATTAATTAATTATTATTATTATTTATTATTATTATTATTATTTATTTTTTATTTTATATTTAATAATTTATAATATATTATTTATTTATTATTTTTATATTATTATTATATTATATTATTATTATTAATTATATTATATAATTTATTCATATTTATTAGATTTTAATTATTATTATGTAATTATATTTAATATTTTGAATTTATTATATATTCTTATTATTATTATTTTATTAATTATTATTATCTTATTATTTATTTACAAAATTATCATGCATTATAATAAAAGGGTAATTATTTTTATTATAAATTATTGAAATTTAATAATTTAATTTTAATTATTAATTTATATATTTATATTATTCTTATTTTCTTTATTATTATATTAATTTATTTTAATATTTTTAAATGTTATAAATATTTATATATATTTAATACTAATTTTTATTTTACTTAGTTATAAGTATTTGAAAGTTTGTCATTTTAATTTTTCATAATTGATCGTTCATTTTGTTTTAAAAAATCTAAATATCACAATAGTATTCATTATTTCAGTTGTGTGTATTTTATAAATGTTTTTAACAGATTTGTTCGATATGGAGGTGCAAAAACTTGTCTAATTTTTCATAACCGAATGTTTTTAATATAATTTTTATTTATGATAGTATGTTTTTAAATACATTTGCTGATGGATAGTAACTTTATCCGATGCGTTGATTAATATATAAAATGTGTGAAATATTCTTAGTTGAATGTGTTTATATTTTGATTAATATATATGTATATATATATATTATATATTATTTATATATATATATTTATATATTTATATATATATATTATATTATATAGATTATATTATGTATTTATTTATATTATATTTGGGGTGGTTTAATTTATTCAGTGTTCCATCCTATATCCTATTTTTGGATTTATCGTAGTTTAAGTATAATAGGCTAAGAGATCTCTCATAACCACTGTATCCATAATTTCTTGACCTCTATACTTGACTATACTCTCTTTATCTTTCTCTTAGCGTATCGTGATGATCAGTTAACTCTGTGCGCTCTACTATAATCTTATTTTTTAGCTTAATATCGGTTAAAATTATTAATACAACGGTGACATTTTTATAGCTTAAGAGCTAGATTTATATGACTTATTCTATATTATATATTATATATCTGCAATATTTCTTACACCATATATTTTGCGTTCGCCCTCTTCGTATATAATACATATGCAGTGTGCCTTTTTTGTTCATCTTCATTAGTAAATACTTTAGTCTGTTGAATAATATTTATGTATAGAGTAATCTCAAGGTCTAATCGTATTGTTGGTATACTCTATTATATTACTTCTTTCCTAACCTATATCTATGGTTTTTTGTGTGACTATCCTTTGCTCTGTTTCTTTTATTATATACCCGTACTTTATATATTTCAATTTCTATCCTCTATATTTTCAATATCCCTGACGTTCAATGCGTCCAATCATACTTTGAATGAGGAATTTGCGTTATAGGTCGCTATAGGCGGTAACAGGGATTGGGTATTTATTACTTTTCCATTTATTTATTAATGTTTTTCTTTATGTAATTTTTTTTTTATTTATTTTTTTTTGGCCCTACTCGTTTTGATAAAGGGCAATTGCCCGTAATAATAATTTTAACTTAACACTCAAAATAATTTTCAAATTAAATAAAAAAAAAAAAAAGAATAATAAGGAAAAATTTCTAAATCTATATTAAGTATAATTAAACAGAAGATCTAATTAATGGATTATTTTTTATAAATATATATATTTATTTTATTTTTGTATATATATTTATTAACATTTGTTTAAAATTAAATTTATATTATCATATAATTATTTTCCTACTTGGTATTTCATATTATTAGCTTATCTATGTAATATATTTATCGTGCTAAACAATGTTGAATAATTAGTTTATTGAGAGATGTTTTCCTTTTTTATATTTTAAATTTAGAGTTGGAAATGGTTTGTATATAGTTTAAAAGAATTTTTTCTTTTTTCATTATTTTTAATAGGAAATAAAATAAAAAGTTATTATTTATGATTTTTTATTGAGATGAGTTATGTGATATGGCTACTATGATTGGATTAATGAGCGACCAATGATTATGTTAATAGGATCAGTAGGTAGTAATGTTGAATCCCGTGATGCGATAAAAATGGCCATTGAACGGTAAAGATTTGAGCAAGGAAAGCAGTTTTGCTCGCCTGTGATAAAACTCTTTTACATTGTAAGTGTAATGAAGAGAATCCGGTCGTTATAAAGCTTTTCAGCGCTTTTATTAAATATACGCTAACATTTTTTGTGTTATGGATGAATGAATAGATCGGCTGTCATATGTTCAGTTCTGCAATTATCGCTGCATATGGTTTCTTTACATGGTGTTTTATTTTATCTTCGCTCTAAATACGGTCGTGAATTCTTATATTCGGGGATATCCATTACACGTCAAATTCCTCAACTGCAAGTCATTTATGTTGGTCTCAATATTCGCTATACTTTACAGAAAATCTACTAATATATCGAACAAACTTGATATAAATACTTGTTATTTTATTTCCACTAGCTCGTGTGTAATGCTCTAGCAATCCAAATCCTCATTTCATACCTGTTAATTGGTTAGTAAGTGTATAAAAAAATATTAACTTTTAAATCTTAATATTTTCAATTAATAAAATTATTAGATTAATATAATCGTATTTCAGTGTTTATATTATATTCCAAATTTTCTTATTTTCTAAACTTTTGGAGAGAATTAAAGTAATAGGTTATTTAGAGTATATCTGTTTTATTTTACTCTGTTTTTTTCTTATTTGTATTCACTGTTTTATATTTATTCTATTCAAAATAATATATTCAAGTTATAGATAACAATATTCGTTATAATGTATATTATTATTTATATTTAACTTCAAATTTATTCTTTATATTAATATTGAAGATGTTTTGTTCTCTTCTGAAAAACTAATTATGTTCAGTTACAAGGTTGATTAATTGTTTTATATTTTTTTATTTGATGATGGAATTCTGTTATTAATGTTTGCAATAGATATTCATTTTCAAGACTAGTGCTATATTCCTTTATTACTATATATTATATAATATATATATATATATATTATATATATAATATATATATATATATTTATATATTATTATTATATATTTTATAATATATATTATATTTTATTTTTAATATATATATATTATTATATATATATATATATATATTATATATATATATATATGTATATATATATTTGTGACATCTTTTTTTATTTCTTTGTGTTTTATATATATTGTATATATATATATATATATATATATATATATATATATATATATGTGTATATATAATTATATTATATATATATATTATATTATATATATATATATACAAATATGATAATTATATATATTATATATATTACTATATTATATATATATATATATTATATATATATATATATATATAGTATATATAATTATATATTATTATTTATATTAAATACAAATTATATAATATATATATATATATATTATATATAGTATATATATATATATTTATATTATATTATTTATATATATATATATATATATATATATTATATATATATATTATTATATCAGGGAAAGCAAATTTTTTGTTGATTGGAACCTACTAAACCGAAAATTTTCGAATATAGAATATCACTTTTCTCTAAAAAGTTAATATTATTGTATTGTTAGGAAAAGTTTAAATGTTTATTCTTCTCGTTTTAAGTTAATTGAATATGATGAATGGGTGAGCTTTATGAATTGGTTTAAAATGTGAGAGAGAGAGGGGAGAGAGAGAGAGAGAGAGAGGAGCAGAGAGAGAGAGAGAGAGGAGAGAAGAGAGAGATAATAATAACTGCTAACGCTTTAGTAATAATATTAGTGATAATAACATATTTATTTTGTAAAATAATATATAAAATATACTAATATTTTATATATGCATTTCTTAATACATCAGTTATATTTTTATATATATATACATATATATATATATATATATTATTATATATATATATATACAGTTATATTATTGCATATAATTTTATATGTATTATATTATATGTATCACATATTTATATATTTATTTATTTATATATTATATATTATATATATTATATATATATATTATATACTATATAATCTATATTATATATATTATATAATATTTATATATATATATTTATATATATTATTATATATATTTTATATATATATATATTATATATATATATATATATATTTTAGTATATATATATATACTATATATTTATCAGTATTGTATTCACATGATTTAATGATGCTCATTTTATATTTTTTTATTCAACTTGGATAAGTAGTTTTAAGAAGAAATTCGTGAAACTGTAGGATTGATTACATTTAAAATTGTAGCAAATGTTCAGGAAATTACATTTCAAAGAAAAGGAAAAGTGATTGGATTAATATTAAACATAGTCGATAGTAAAATAATAATAATATAATAATATATAATACTAATATAAATATAATATATAATAATAATATAAATAATTAATATAATAATATAATAATAATATATAATTAATAATATAATATATAATAATAATTAATAATATATATAATATATAAAAAAATATAATTAATAAATAATAATTATATAATATATATAAATAATAATAATATATTATAATAATATAATAATAATAATATTATAATAATAATATGATAATAATGATAATATAATAATAATATAAGTATAAAAATTAAATGAAAAGGATAATTTCTTTCTATTATATTTTTCATGTTATTTTTAAACACTTATTTTTCAGATTAGTTTTTACTTTTATGATTTAACATTTATAATATTTATAATACTTATTATTAATTTAATAACGTTGAGTTATTGATCGTTATCAGGACATCGTCATTTCGCATCTCAATTTTTTTTAGATCTATGCGAATTGTCAATGTTTTCGAATTTGATCCTCATCGCATATAATGTATATATAAAAAATTCGTATCTCCAATTCTGAACATCCTCAAAATATAAGGTTGCTGAGGTGTTCAGAAAGTTTTTTTTAGCTGTATTTGTGCCGGGGCGTCAAAAAAATTTTCAGCTGACATTACTATAATTATATTATATATATAATATATATATTTTTATTATAATATATATTATATACTTATATATAATATATGTAATTATATATTATATTATATATATATATATATTTATATATATATATATATATGATATTATATTAAATTCAAATTAAAAAACAATTTATTTCAGAAAATTAACAATACTAATAATTTTAACTTACAATTGTAATATTATTAATTGTTGCAATTATACAATAAATTAATGCACACCAATTTTGAAAGGGGGCTAACTAATTTGCAACACAATGTTGTGTCTTTGAGCCAATTATTATAATATATAATGATATAATAATAATATTAATAATAATAATAATAATATAATAATATATATAATAATATAATAATGATAATAATAATATTTTATATAATAATAATAATATATAATAATAATAATATTAATTAAATAATATTTTTGAGTAAATTAGTACTTAAGCACTCTCAAGACAATTTATTTGGTTTTAGAAGTCTTTAAACATTTTAGATGTATTTATAAAGCTCAAGTACTGGTTATCCGTTATCATCATCATTATGCTGTCTCTTGGTTCCTGAACTGGGTTGGTTTCGGGTGATAAACTGCACTAATATTGAGGCATGATGAGCATTTGGTAAGGGCGTAATATGTGGTAAGCAGGACCACAGCTACCACTTGTGTTATTCAAATGGAAAGAATTCTATACTTTAAAAAATATATTTATACATTTAATGTTTCATGAATTTGATTGTAAGTTATATATATATATTATATATTTATATATAGTTATATATATATTATATATATTATATATTATATATATATTATATTTTTATATATATATATATATTATATATTATAATATATATATATTATATAATAATATATATATATATTATACTATTATATATTATATATATATATATTATATAACATATATATTATATAAATATATATATGTGTGTGTGTGGTTGTGTGTGTTGTGTGTGTGTGATGTTTCTATTGAGCTTAGGAGTTTTAGATTTTTATGTAGTTATTTTATTTTTTTAGTTTCTTTTTAATAAATGGTATTTATTTCTTTCTTTATTTGAATTTATTATTTGAATTAGAAAATGCGCGAAATTATAAACCTATGATAACGTGTAATTATTATTCACCACCCCCTATATATATATTATTATTATATATATATATATATATAATTATATATATTAATATATTATATATATTATATATATTTATATATAAATATTATTATATATATATCTATTATATATATTATATAATATTATTATATATATATATATATATATATATATATATATATATATATATAATATATATAAATTATTCTTTTTATTATTTAATATTTTAAAAAAGAAATATATATAATATATTTATATATATATATATATATTTTATATATATATAATATATATATATATATATATATATATTTATGATGATTATATATATATATATATATTTTATATTTACTATATATTTATATTATTATTATTATATATATATATATTATATATATCTATATTATATATATATATTATAAATAGTATAGGTATAAAAGAAATTATGAAATTGAAAAAACATTGGATTATAGTAAGTCGATCAATAGAAGTCATATATAATGTTTTTTTTTAGAACGATCAAAAGTTTTCGTTAAAAGCTTGAATTTTAATATCAGATGCAAGTTAGTAATAAAAAACAGTAAAAAGATTACCGTAAAATTTACTGTAAGAAATATTGAGATCGCCAGCGTGGTACAGTGAATTTCAGACGTTGCTATATTTTTTATTATTTGTTTGTATATAATTTTTATTATTTGGGGTGGTTTGGGGCAGTGAGGGGATGGAAGCTTTGGAATATGTAGAAATTAAGTGAAAAAAATTGCAAAAAAAAAAAAAAAAACAGAAAATCGATCATTTTTAATGATTTTTTTTTTAATTTAAAGGGGCAAATCCCTTCCAAAATCTACCTCCTTGCTACAAATGCTCATGTTTAGAACCTTTTACTTTTTAGCCCTTCAGAAGAATGTAAAGGCTAAAATAAATCCTTTTTTTATTCCTCCAAATAATAAAAAGTGATAAAATAGGTGGTGGAGCCTCCCCCTAAAACGGCCGGTGAGTGATGGGGGAAAGGGGTTTACGGTCATTTTAAATAACAGGGCCGATTATCATGCAGACCAGTGTTACATAAACTACTACAACCATAAAATTCAAATGAAGAAGTTATAAGCAATTTTGTAATTTTACTCATATTATATATTATTTATTATTATATATATTATATATATAATTATATATATATATTAATATAATAATATTTATATATATTTCTAAAACATAAATAAAAATATATATATTAGATATATATATTATAATATATATTATATATATATATATATATATATTATATATATATATATAATATATACAAATACTTTCACCAAAAAACTTTCACCATATGTGTTTCCATAAAACAAAAACTTTAACTAAACACTTTCTCCAAAAACTTTCACCATATGTGTCCATAAAACAAAAACTTTAACAAAATACTTTCACCAAAAATTTTCACTATAGGTGTTTCCATAAAACAAAAACTTTAACCAAACATTTTCTAAAAACTTTCACCATATGTGTTTCCATAAAACAAAAACTTTAACCAAACACTTTGACCAAAAACTTTCACCATATGTTTCCATAAAACAAAAACTTTAACTAAACACTTTCTCCAAAAACTTTCACCATATGTGTCCATAAAACAAAAACTTTAACAAAATACTTTCACCAAAAATTTTCACTATAGGTGTTTCCATAAAACAAAAACTTTAACCAAACATTTTCTAAAAACTTTCACCATATGTGTTTCCATAAAACAAAAACTTTAACCAAACACTTTGACCAAAAACTTTCACCATATGTTTCCATAAAACAAAAACTTTAACTAAACACTTTCTCCAAAAACTTTCACCATATGTGTCCATAAAACAAAAACTTTAACAAAATACTTTCACCAAAAATTTTCACTATAGGTGTTTCCATAAAACAAAAACTTTAACCAAACATTTTCTAAAAACTTTCACCATATGTGTTTCCATAAAACAAAAACTTTAACCAAACACTTTGACCAAAAACTTTCACCATATGTTTCCATAAAACAAAAACTTTAACTAAACACTTTCTCCAAAAACTTTCACCATATGTGTCCATAAAACAAAAACTTTAACAAAATACTTTCACCAAAAATTTTCACTATAGGTGTTTCCATAAAACAAAAACTTTAACACACCGATGAAAATGGCTACTTTAGAGATATATTAAAGCTTGGCCCGATAAGAGCTCAGTGGTTAGAGCAATCGCTCAAATGATAAAATCAAACATAGAGCCGAAGACCCATGTTACCGATAACTGATATAACGGGTGGTGAGAAATGAATTATTTCTATCTTAGGCATAGCTTAACCGAAATGCCCCTTACAGCTGACATAATAAATGAGTCAACTCACCCACACCTCGAAAATATATAAAGTAAATAACTAATAATATAAAATAATATATTTTTATTAATTTTATATTATATTATACCTATATAATATATATATTATATATATATAATATATACTGTTTATTCAATAGATCAGTAAATATAATTATATAATATCGTATTATTATATATTAAAATATAAACATATATAATTAAATACTATCATAGGCAGCTCGTGGATCAATTACATTCAATATTGAAGTAGCCCATTTTGCAAAACTGTGCCCAAAACGGTCACAAAATTCAAGATACATATCAATTCGTTAAAATCATTTATATTATACTAAAATTCTATCTAGACAGTTATCACACTATTAAATTTATCTAATTATAACATTGCATTATTGACTGAAGCGCAAACTGATTATATATAATAATATAATAAATAGTATATTTATCATAATATATATTTATAATAATTGAGCAAATTATATAATTGATAAATATTAGTATGAAACTTCAACACTAACTGACACCTTAATACGTTTCTGAATAGATAGTAGCAGATCGCGTGGAAAAATGTATGAAATAGATATACATTTATTATGTTATTAATACGATTATACTCAGCTTGAGAAACAGTAATATAGTAAGTAAATATAAAATTCTTAGTTATATTATTGTTATCCATCTTTCACAAAATATAATATAAAAATACTAATATTACGTTTATTTTATAATATACATTAGTATTAATATATATTCTATATTGGAAGTAGTAAATCTATAGGATAACATATTAATATCATATATATAATATATTATATATATATATATATATACTATATATTATAACTTAATTATATAAATTATATATTATTAACATATATTAATTATTTAAATATAATTAATATATATAAATTATTTATATAAATAATTAATATATAATATATTAGTATATATAATTAAATATTATAAATGATATTAATATATATATATAATATAATTATTATATTAATATTATATCATTATATAATATATATATATAAATTTATAAATATATATAATATATTATATATATATATATATATATATATATATATATATAAGACAGATTAATATATGTCTAAAATAGACATTTATAGATTTCTATATATATATATATAATATATATATATACATATATATAGTATAGTAATATATATATATATATATATAATATATATATATATATATAATAATATATAATATATATATATAATATATTATATTATAATATAGTATAACATATATATATATATTATATATAATATATAATATATATCATATATATATATATATATCTATTATATATATATAATATAATATAATATATTCAGTGGCGGCTTTTGGGGTAGGTCAGAGTAGGCAAACGCCTATTGCCTTAGGAGCCCAAAAAATATAAAAAGTCAGCATATACTATATATATTATATATATATATTATTATATATATATATATATTAATATAATATTATATATAATTATATATATATATACTATTATGATTTCCGTTTCGAAGGCGCTAGCTTTAAGATGCCGACATCAATTTCTACTCGATTCCTTTTTTAATAGTGGCGATCGTGGCCAACTGTTACGTTCTCTAAGTCAAAATAATAGTTCATATTCTCTAAAGCTAGGCACCTTTGGATATGCTGATACGACTCAGTCAAAGAAGTCTTTATTTTTTAAATAATTCCATTAGAAATTCATGCGCAAGAATATAATAATAATATATCCAAAAACATATTATAATTAATTTAACTAATTAATAACTTTTATCTAACTTGATCATCTCTTATACCGACTTATTTAATTCATTAGCAAGAAATAATAATAATAATATTATTAATAACATAATTATAATAATTAACTAATTAATAATTTTATGCTAACCTGATCATCTCTTAAGCCAAAAGACTGTATTATTAATAATTTCTTTAAAATATTGACTTTGTACTGCAAAAACGCGCTTGAGCCAGACTCTTCCTCGGCTACTTGTAGCTTGCCTCTGCAGATCAGTAGCTCCATTTTCATGTCATGTTTCAAATGGAATCGATTTTGTGTGAAGTTAGAGTTAGTGAACATATAGTCTTCATATTAATTTATTATATCTTAATTAATTACTGATTTTATGTGTTTTTAATAAAATTTGAGCTGTTAGTTTTACTAAATACGAACGGGAATATTGGAATGAGTTTCGTATTTACGTTTCATTAAAAATTACTAAAATCTTTTTCGAGTGTTGTAAGGCCTATTAAAATTCAAATGTTAGAATATGTGCACGTTGAATTCATATATCGATAAACCATTCATGTCTCCCTGCTTGTTCGCCTAGGTATAGTATGATATATATATATATTATATTATATATATATATAATATAATATATATTTAATATATATATATAATATATTATAGTAGTATATATATACCGTATAGCTAATATATTATTATACTATATTATATATATATATATACGATGGACAATAGCTATATATATTATATTATATAATATATATATATTATTCATATATTATATATATATATATATATATATATAGTATTATTATGTATATTATATGTATATTATAATATAATTATATATATACTATATATATATATATATATATCTTATAATATTATATATATATATATATATATATATATATATATATATATATATATAATATATTATTATGTAAGTTATATTATATATATAATATATATATAACGTATATATATATATAATATTTATAATATATATATATATATATATTATACTTATATATATATATATATAATATAATATATAATAGTATGTAAGTTATATATATATATATAATATATATATATATATATAATTTATATTATAATATAACTATATATATATATATATATATATCTATATATAGTATATTATTATATATATACTATATATTATATATATCATATATATATTTTATAAATAAATTAGTTATATATATATACATAATATATATATATATATATATATATATATATATATATATATATTATATTATATATAATATATATAATAATATATATATTATATATATATTATATATATATATATATTATATAATATATTCTTGATTTGGCCTACTCAAGAAATTTGACCACGAGCCGCCCTATATATATATATACTATATCATATATATATATATATATATAATATAAGAGCTAGTGTTATAAGTATACACGTATAAATGTTATAGTATATATATAGTATATACTATATAATAATAATAATATAGAGTATTAAGCAATAGTAGTATATATATATATATATATATATATACATTCGAGAGTCGACTTAGTTGAAAAAAACTATCATCGATTCTCGAAAGAAACAAATTCATTCTCACCCGACAAGTATCGAAACTGGGTCCCTCGCTTTGTTTTTGTTTGGCGATTGCTCTACCACTGAGCTTATCGGAGCAATATTTTAAATAGCCCATTTTCACGGGTAAAGTTCTTTGGGATATCTCAGTTCTAAGTTACCTTTATGCCGTGTAGATTTGAAGATCTGTGTAACAATGTGTCCAAATTCATATTAATATATATATATATATATTATATATATATTATATAATAATATAATATATCGTAATATATATATACATACTATATATCAATAATATTATATATAAGTATAGTACCCTTAATATATATATGATATATATACATTGTAATAGGTGATATACTCACGTTATATACGTAATATATATATATTTTAATATTAGTGATGGACATGACATCCGCATGCCGCATCCGCATTTACGGAACATCCGCACCTAAATTGACATCCGGCATGCCCGCATCCGCAAATCCAATCCGCGGATAGTGATTTTAACCATCCGCATCCGCATCCGCAATCCTCTTTTGAAAATGAGGATGTTGAGGATGTTTTTCTAACATTTGATTAAAGTCATATAAATAAATATTTTTTGGCATATTTTATCATGGGAGTTTATGGGAATGATTGTAATTTTGAATTTCGATTTTCATATATTATTATATAATACTATATTATATATATATATATATAATATATATATATATATTATATTATATATTAGTATATATATATATATATATAGTATATATTATAATATATATATAATATTATATATTAATATATATAGTTATATGGATTATATATATGAATATATATTATATTATATCTATTATATATATATATATTATTCTATAAAATATATATATATATATATATAATATATATATAATATATTTATATATATATATATATATATTATATATATATATATATATATATATATAATATATATATAGTAAGTAGTAAGGGGGTGGTACACCTCCGCTAAACCGAAAACCCGCGAGTTTGCAACCGGAAGTTGCAGCACTATGTTGGCAAGGCAACATTTGGGCATACACTCCGGTTTTTCAAGGCTTGACTTGTCAAGGTTAGGGTTTTTTTCAAGGTCGCTGAGACCGAGAATTTAAGGTCTGGAAGGCCGACTTCCGAGGTTCTGAGCCTGACTCCAACGGATTTTACCCCGCAAAAGGGGGGCGGAAGCCCCCAGAGGGGTTTTTTTGATTCCTAGAAGGTTTTAAATAATAATCGATAGATCATTTTTGATGGTTTCCACATCGATTTATCCCATGGTGGTTATTTTAACCCCTATATCGATGGTTTTAAATCGTCGTCTTTCTACGTGCCCCTGCGTTTGGCTTTTAAACACTGAAAATATAATCGAAAGAAAATTATTTAAACATTCATGTCCGATTCAAAGTCGTCGTAGTTTGCGCAACCGGAATTGGATGGCATGAAATAAGCTAACTGCCCGTGAGTGCGACGAAGTTATGCGGACTTGAGAAGAGTCTTATCACGTCAGAGCGTTCTGATTCCCGCCAACGCGAATCTATACTACGGGCCAAAAAAAAAACCGAGAAGTGTTTCGATTGTGTTTCACGAAATTCAATGAAAAATGAATAGTAAAATAAATATAATAAATAAATAAATAAATAAATAAATAAATATGAATAACGCATAATGAAAAATCAATTAATAAAAACCTAATAATATAATAAATTTAAATTAGGTATACTCTTATATACCGTAGATAGACCGCACGCACAAGCGCCACAGGATTATCCGCTATACGCTCGGTACATGTACCCCGTGCTAAGCCATCGGCCCCCGCCCGTTAATAAGAGAAAGGGGGAGCGCAGTCCCTAAAAGAAATTAAAATTTGCTGTAGAAAGGTTCGAAATTTTGGACTGGCCTGCGGGTAGAGGACACCGGAATTGAGAAGGAATGGTGTCTCTGGAGTCGTGAATTCTGGGACTATCTCGGCTCAACTGTTCCCAGAGACCCAGGAAGGGGGCCCCCTCCTGAAAAAAATAGAAGAGAATTGCATGGAAAGCAATAAACACGAAGTAACGAGAAGACTATATGCAGAGGAAGATGCGAGAGGCAAATAGGAGGAACGGACTGGGAGAAGGAGGAGATCAGAGAAGAAAGAAGTTTGCGAGAAGGAAGTCTGAGATCAGAGGAGCAGGCAAGGTTGGCAGTCTAGGAACCGTGTCTGGAGTCACCGGTGCGGTGCTGAGTTAATAAATTCGCTTTAGTCCATGCATTTATATACGTCAACAATGATATATGTTACTTCACCTGTAGATCTCGATAATCAGAGCGGTTATAGTTCGTAAAGGGTGTCTGAGGACCAACGGAGGGGGTCCGACTGAAAAAAAGGATGGAATGCAAAACAGAGGAAGAAAGGAGAAGGGGGATGAGAAAGAAGTCTGAGAATGGAGAACAGAGTTTTGATGTACCGAGACGCATTGCTGCTGCTGGAGTATGTGTCGATGCGTGTGTACCGAGTCCCTTCTCTCAGCAGACAGAGGAGGAGAGAGGAAGAGATTACTCGTTACTGCGCACGGCTCAGCAACTGTGCGGTACCACTTGTCTTCACTCAGACTCATTTCCTTCCTCCTTCTCCTTTCTTCTCTGTTTTGCAATTCCATGCATTTTTTTTCATCGGGACATCCTCGCGTTGGGGTCCCAACACCCTTTAACGAACTTATAACGGTCATTTTTCGTAGATCTACAGGTATGAATACATGATACTCTCAGCGCAGCTATCACATGGATGAGGATATTATAAGACAAAAGTATGAGGTGGCGAACTAAACGAATATATTAATTTAACTCAGAACATCCGGACGCCGAGCGACTCAGACAGCACCGAGGTGTACCGCCATGCCAACTCCGGGAGTCCTTGCCTCATGAACTTCCCTTCTCAACGAATCTTTCCTCTTCTACTGCTCCTCCGTTTCGCTCCATCCTTGCCAATCACTTTTCTCGCATTCTGCGCTATTTCATTGCTCATCTCACTCTCGTTATACTGTTTGCTTTCACTGCATTTTCTTATTCCTTTTTTTCTATCAGGAAGGTGGGCCCCGTGAACTTTGGAGATTGGGTTCCTGACCCGACAGTACCATGAGAGATCCAGACTGCGGAATAACTGTACTCACAGATGTCGCCGCTGCGTGTCCTCTACCCAAAGCAGGAGATATGAACTGAAGGTTCTAGACAAAGATGAATAATTACAATATCATCAGCGAACCACTTGGCTCGGTGACATAAAGTATGACAGGAAGGCCATAATTTAACTTTTAGGTGCGATGCATAAGGGATGGGTGAGCAGGGATACCGCATGCTCGAGCTCTAAGGAGAGAACGATGAGGAGCGCGCCGCAGAGAGAGTGGGAGCATGAACAGAGAAGCGGAGCGCGTACTGATAATGATATCGACGCACGAGTGCTAGAGTACAGACGTGGGGGTCACAAGATAGGAGGAAAGTCAAGGAAGAACTGGTTGATAAACTAAAATTGAGATAGATAGAAGAATAATGAAGAGAGACTGATGTTGAAAGATGAGATCGGGTATAATCCTGTTATCGTTATAATTATAACTGGCTGCGCAATAATTAGGACTTAATATTAGTTGTACTTTATTATAAGATATTTTGGTAGGGCGTGAGCTTAGTGATGAGTTATTGTAGGACACGAAATACTCGGTTGACGCAGATATGGCAAGTATTTGACAAGACTTGGTAGGTATTATAATAACTATGCTCAGGATTGATGATCGAGCCGATTACACGTATACCGGCAACATATATTGTATCTATATGCTATTATATAAAAAGTAAGGCGGAGGCAAAGTAATTATATATTCAACAGAGAGTCACTTAAAGGAGTTTTTTTTTTCGTCAGAGTGGAAGCGGTAGGAAATTCCCACGTCTCTTCAAGAGTGGTCGCTTAATATCGGCGTTAGGACTTATGTTGCCACACCAACTCATCGGTTGCGCAACCTTACGATCGATGTAATATCGAGTGAATTTTATTACAATAATTTTTCTTTCGATGTTACTTTTTCAGTAGTTAAAGTTGAGCAGAAGGAGATACACGATCGACTAGCGGAGGACAGCTGAAAGGCAGCGTCGGCTATAGATGAATAGAGAGTTCTGAATCTGACGATACAGACAAGCAATAAATTTTGTATATAAGAACTATCGAGTAGGTATGCATAGGGGCAGAGTAAAAACAAATCTCGATGGATTAATCAGTGAGAGAATTAGGAAACACATACAAAGATGAATCTAGTCGATAAGATTTTAAAACAATTCGATCTAATTTGGTAATCGCAAACGATACGGCCTCTGGGGGGACTCCGTCCGCCCTTACTGGGGTAAAATCTGATGAGTTCAGGCTACATGAAAACCTGCGGAAGGACGTCAGTCATCCCCTATTCAATTTGCGGCTCATGACAGCTAGCCGACCTTAACCAAACCAGTATCTAACCTTGAACGCTCAAGCTAATAGAATAACACCGCGATGTTGAGGTCAAAATGTTTGCCAGAATTAGATTAGAGCCAACGATAGCGCTTGCGCAAACTATCGGTATAGAGCAAGGACTTGCTTCCGGTATTTTACCGGTGTTATGGATAGCGGGAGGTTTAAGCTGAACACCAGTGCTTACTGACACTATTAATACATAATGTAAAATACGAGTATATTTCGAATGATATTACAGTGTAAACTATAAACCTCGAGGTTGATTAAGGATTGACATATAACGTATATATAACTATGATATAGCTAGCGTTATACTAATTATAAGTATATAACTATATAATACGTAGTATTAAGCCATGTATATTTAGTACGTATTATTGAAGATATCTACTATTAGAGATAGTATGGTGTGATCTGATTGATGTACTATATAACTATGAACTGAATATAATAGTAGTTTAAGTTACCACGCGCGAATCATATCACTAGTATATATATCATTATTAATATCTAATATACCATTATTTGGAAGTAATAGATACGCATGACTAGTATATAAATACTACCGCTATGATCAGATGCATTGTATTATGTAATATCTATATGCAGTATTACGCTAGAATTAAATAATAAGTGATAGGTATTATACTTTACTAACGTGTGATTATAACATGCTATTATGATAGTGAAGTACTAGCATGTTACATAATCATAATAGATATCGGTAAACTATATAATACGTAGTTGATAAGTACTTAGCTCGTACTATATAATAGTTGAAATCTAGGTCAATCGTACAGTAAATTCGAATACCAAAATTTAGAAAAATTGTAAGAATGAGGGTCCTTTCGACCAAAAATATTTATATTCTTCTTAAAGACAATTTTAATCAATGTAGAACAACAATCCTCACATCCTCAATTTTTCACACAAGGGAGGAGGATTGCGGAGTGGGCGGTCATGACGGATGCGATGGATGGATGCTGTAGAGTGAGCAGTAACCGTCGATGCGTGCAGTCTGACGGAGTCGCGGATAGAGTCGACAGTTTAGTATGCCGGCAATGTTTCCGGTAAGGACATGCGGATGGGCGGATGACGGATGTCATTGCTCGCTCCATCGCTACGGTAGATACGAATACTATTCAAGGTACGTATCTATCATATCTTTAACTGATATATAACTACACTAATTAAGTATGACTTATAATATATGAGTATAGTACTATATATCATCTAATTACTATTATATATTATATATAGTATATTAGTAAATATCATAGCACTAGTATCGCTCGTATATATTCGATATATATATATATAGAGAGGTATATCAGAATTTAAAACCTAATGAATACGTTAATGGACATATTTACACAGGATCTCAATGCTACCCAGGCGGCCGAAGAATGGATTGAACTTAGGAATGGAGGCATATCAAACAATCTTACCCTGGTGAAATGGGCACTTATTTAATAAATATTGCTCGTCCGAATAGCTCAGCTGGTCAGACGCAACTGCCAAACTAAACAAGCGAAGGACTCGATACTATGTTATTCGATACCTGGTCGGGGTAGGGAGAATGACTTATGTTTTGCCTTTCTAGGCATAGCTTCGCCTTAGCTGCATAAAAATCTGAAGTACACCCCCACCACGAGACCGCATGGCGAATATATGAATACGTAGACTATCGATGTATATATGATGATATAGAGATATATATGTTAAGTTACATGTACTAGTATATATAGTAGAGGTATATATATATATATATATATAGTATATTAGTCGCTAAACCCAGTGTCGCTGAGAGATGAATATATCTTACAGTAGAGTATCGCTATACCGCTATATACATAACTATCACATCAGGTATGTGGCACGTATAATCGTGGCAGCCTCGTGTCAAAATTCTTGACAAGTATGTGTCAGGAAGGATACAAATCAAGATTATATATAAGTTAAGGTGACGTTATAATATACAGTATATAATATAGTGACTATATATATATATATATCATGATGACTAGAATATGATATAGGTTAAGTAACTAGTATCTATATATAATAAATATAAATTTAATATGCGTAATAGCTGTTAACTCTAGATATATATATAATATTATATATAGAATAATATTACATTTATTTATAAATATATATATTTACATTAATTTATTATATATTATATATTATTTATTATATATATAATATATATATATATATTAATCGTACTATTATATATTCATATATATATATTATAATCTATATATATAGATAATCAGGTAATAATATAACTAACTTACCAATCGATATTATCAGAAGTACTATACTAGACCCCTACTATATTATAGTATTATTAAGACTATATATATAATATATTATATATAATATATTTATAGATATACTACTGAAATATATATATATGTAAATATATATATATTATATAACTTACATATATATTATATATATCTTATAATATAGATATATATAGTTACTAATGTAGTAGTATATTAGTAATATACATTATATATATATATAGTTAATATTATTACGATACTAATATATATATAATCAGGTATCGTACTTAAGCTATTTATGAAACATAGTATAATATATCCGACATATTACTTATAGTAACTAGTAATCAGTAGCTCTAGTATATAACATTAGTAATGTATATGGTATATATATATATATATACTATATATTATATATAATATATATATATAGTATATATATAATATTTATATAATTACGTACGGTATATAGTATAGTGTATATTATAAATCGGTAATGATATATATATATATAATATGTATAGTTAATGTTAGGGTAGGTAATATATATATATATGATTCCTTTTGTATGCTATCTATATATATATATATATATATATAATATAGTACTAATGATCTTAAAATCAGCTGACAATAGACCAAGAATATGAATGGGTTTCCATATATTGAATTGTATTGCACCATGTAGTTCTTAACATTTGAATTCAATGAGGCCTAAAACACTCGAAAAAGATTTTAGTAATTTTTAATGAAACGTAAATCGAAAACTATTCCAATGATTCCGTATTTATAACAACTAACAGACTCAATTTTTATTAAAAAACACATAAAATCAGTAATAAAAATAAAGAATTTTTTGTTAAATATTAATCAAAGAAAAGAAGCGTATTAATATACCTAAAGAAGCTCTAACTCACACACAAAGGAGAGTATTTCCATTGTACAACGAAGGATGAATGGAAAGCGGTTATGCTAGTCTGCAGAGGCAGCTAGACCAAAGAGTTAGCCCGACTGGGAGAAGAGTCTAGACCTCAGCGCACTTTTCTCAGGGGGAACTCTGTTGAGTCAATGCTTTTAAATGAAATTATGAATTAAATAAGTGGGTATAAGAGATGATCAAGGGTTAGCATAAAATTATTATGCTTGAGGTTAATTATTATTAATTATGTTATTATAATATTATTATTTATTCTTCTGAAAGCACAATTAAATAAGTCGGTATAAGAAGTGATCAAGTTTTTAGATAAAATTATTAATTAGTTATCTATTATAATTATGGTTACTGATAATAAGGGGACATGGCGTGTATTATTATTAGCTGGGCGGTGGAGCTTGAGGAGTGCAGAGGGTTTTAATGGGATTATCTTAAAAAAAATAGACTTCTATGAGTCGTCAAGGCAATATCGCAAACGATTGCTAGCTTAGAGAGATATGGCTATTATTTTGGCGACTTTAGAGAAGTAAAAGTTGCCACCGTCGCCACTATTCAAAAAAGGAAAATCGAGTAGAAATTGATGTCGGCATCTAAAGCTAGCCTTCGAACGAAAACATATAATACTATATATGATATATATAATATATATATATATATATATTATAATATATATATATATATATATATATATTATATAAGTATTATGGATATATAAGGTATATATATATGCAAAAAATATTTTAAATATTTTTTGGGCTAACTAAGGCAAGTAGGCGTTGCCTACTTTGCCTACCCCAAAAGCGCCCACTGATATATATATATATAATATATATATATATTCTATATATATAAGAGGGTAAGGTAGTATATATGGATATAGTAAGAGTCGCGAGACTATATATATATATATATAAGTATATAGTATATATTATATATGTATATATTAATACATAATATAGTGATGAACTAAGTGATATAGTACAACTATATAGTAAATATATATATATATATATATATATATATATAGAGTTATATATATATATAATCTATGCTTGTGAAAGGTATATATGATCAATATAATATACATTATATATACTGAATAATATATACTAATAATACTATTGTAACCTTCAGGTATAAGAAACGTAGTAATATACTCATAAATTATGCAAAACTGTCTTAGTAAATTATATATATTATAATATAGTATATATATATTAAGTATTATTTAAATATATTACTTAGATAATATAATATCATCAATATAAATAGATAACTGAGCTAGAGTAATGAGTTAGTCAATAGTAAGTATCTCACTATACGGATACTATAGGAGTATACTGAAGTAATATATATATAAATATACAGTAAATAATATCTTACATAGAGGTATATGATATCTATATGATTCTATGTATATACTAGTATATAGTTAATATTATAATATTGGCTATCATCTATATTATATATATAGTGTAGATACCGCGTAGCTTTCTATTGTCTTGGCAACGCTTATAAAATGCATTATACTGAATATGTCCTATTACAATTAAAAAAAAACGTGCTAAATGGTATTTTTGTTAATAATATGATGTAGTGGGATATTATAATTTAAAATCGTCATGATTACAAAATAGAACAAGAATTTTTTTTTACTGATGACAGACCCTCCGTTATGTTCAACGCGTAGAGATCGTATTAAACATAATAATGTATTCTCTATTTAAAAACATTTTCCAACTTCCATACGTAATCCATCTCGTAATACTTTAACAGATTGTTCACTTAATTTTTCATTTAAAAATTTGCATTTTAAAAAATAAGAAACATAAAAATGCTGCATCGTATTTGGTCTTCAGCTCAGTCAATAATTTTGGCAAATTTTATTGTTTAGAAATTTTATTTTGAACACACACACACAACACGACACACACACACACACACACACCACACATACACACACACACAACCACACAACAGCACACCCACACACACACACACACACAGCACACACACTTACACACACACCAGTATATATAGAATATATATAATATATATAATATAGCATTATATTAATTGTTAAGGAGCGTATATAGACTACTGATAGCGAGGTTATATAGTATGAGATTATATATATATAGTAGTATATATTATATTATGAATATTGTTAGGGATTAGGAGAGGTTTACGCAGTAGAATGAACATTTTTATTCGTACAAGTTTGTATCATAACTCCCGAAATCAGTGACCTAAATGATCGATACAGATGTAATGTAATGTAATAATAGTAATATAAAATTTTACTTGTCAATATGATCATATTAGTTTCATATATACATAAATTACTATTAGCACTATATATAGTCGATAACAATTTTTCAGTAATTATATTCATTTACAATATTATTGTAAATAATTATTATTATCGTATAGTATCATTGCTTTTTATTTATAAATTTAATTATTTTGGGTTTTTGTAGTTCTTTATATGTAGTAAAAAATAAAGTTACATATTAAAGAAGTCCTTACTAATAAATTTATTCTTTTTTTTTATCTACATTATTAGGTGAAAAAGAAAATATTGATTTTCATAAACCAATGATCTATAATATTCTATATATATGAGGTATCATCGTACTTAGATTGATAGGATATGTCTATATTATAATACTTTTAGGATAAAAAATACTATTTACTGTTAAACTCTTACTAAATATATAGTTATATATAATAGTAATATGATATCATTATAATTATTTATATATATTATATATTACTGTATATATATATATATATATATTATACGTTATATTAATATAGTATAATATATATATATATATCATATATAAAGTATATTAATATAATATAGAATATAATATAGAATATAATATAGATATGTTATAATAATATATAAAAGTAGTGATGAATCTAGGTCTGTATATATAGTAATATATACTGTGTGAGTATGATCGTTGGTGCTGATATCGTGCGCTCAAGTGAGTCTGAGTTGTAGTGCTGTGTCGTAGTGTCGTGAGCTCAGTAGTTGTGTATATAATGATAGATTCAGTTGTTTGTGCTCGATAATTTCAGTTAGTTGAGTTTTCATTTTCATGTATAATATATAATTAGCTTAGGTAGTGTATCACGGTATGTAGTATGATTGCGATAACTATCATCTATAATATATGATAATACTACTATAATTAATGAAAGTATGCGTAACCTATAAGTATATAATAAGTATATATATATACAGTAATAATCGGATGACCGCTTGAAAGCACGGAATCATTAACAATGCAATTTAATATTCAATTATATAAGATGCCCAGGATAATATCTGTAATTCTGTAGGGATCACCTTGCGAGCGACCATGTATCAGTAGTTATTAAATGAATGTTCCACGCACATCAAAGGTTGCGCGACAAAAAGATTGTCAATAGTGGGCTGTAACTGAGTTAGCTATCATCTAAGATTTGTACGCATTGAATGAAATAGATTTAACAGCGAGATTTGGTGTTGCTCCACTATTAGAGAGTCATAAGTACTATATGTAAAATTATCTCGTTCGAAACTCGATTCGAGAAATATATGGTAAATTCTTAAAGCGAAATTAATATGTAACTCTGCAAAAAGATTATAGATAGGAATTGTGAGTAATATAAGATAATTCAAGATAGTTCACTATCTATTTCACACAAAAATCGAGGCTCACATTAAAGCTGATCCTATAACTTAAAAAATAAGTAGATATGTAATCATCTCATAAAGCTACGAACATATAATGATAAATCAACACCTGTAAAAATATTGCCAAACATTAACGTTTTTTCCCTTCTTATCATTCGAAAGGAAAATGGGTAAATTGTTTAAATTCGAGAAACACTGATCTCTTGATAAAATTAACTCTAATGATAGTGCATTATTCTTATTTAATTATGTATTAATTATTGATTAAATTATTATTATTCATAGATTAGTTGATTTATTATTGATAATTATCTTATTGATTGATTGAAATATTTGAATTATTTATTAGAAATTGTTTTGTTTAATGATAAACCGTGTTAAGTACATTATTAGAACAATTCTTAGTATGAATTTTGATGTGTTTCTTTGCTTGTTTTAATTTTTGTTAATATTTTATGTTATATTAACTGCTGTCCAACTACTCTAATTATTAAAAAAACAGCAGCTATTTCGGTCTCAGCTCTCAGTTCTTCACTCTTCTCTCTCTTCTCTCTATATTATTTAATATATATATTAATAACCATATAGTGTATAGTTATATATATATATTATATATAGCGTATATATAGTTACTATTATATAACTATATGAGTATGTTAAATATACTATATATAAGTCGTAATATTTTGATAAGGTTCCGCCACATAAGGCTGATGAAGAAGTTAATTCAATGTGGTAATGACGTGGAGTGGTTATCTGTCTTTTTTTTTTTACGTTGTCACCAGACACACTTACGGCTAGAGACCTATCTCATGCGGAGGGGGGTGATGTCAGCACCAAAGTTTCCATCCCGCTAGCGCGAAGATTACGGCAGATGAGACAGACCGCCGAGCTTTAGAGTGAGTGAGATTAAATTCAGCAGGCGGAACACAGAAGATGGAAGAAGGAATTAGTTAGTATTGAGCTAGTAGTATTAGTATTGAAGGTATTGAGTATTGGAGAGCTAGTATTTGGAACATCGAAGAATAGTTTTGACAACGGCTAGGAGGCAGGGTACGAGAGCCCACGTAAGCACAATTCCCCTCAAAACTCGCGGAGGAATGCCATCGCCGGGCGCACCGATGCCTATCCATAACGTTCATTAGATCTCCAGAGAGCCCGTGGACCCGAAGCTCAAATGTATGATCACAGGACTAAAGAGCATAGGACACTGAAGGGGAGAAGGAGAAAGGAAGGAAGGGGAGGAATGCCGAGAAGATCGTGCTCGCAGGAGGTTGAGTTAGGGAAAGATGGAAGGCCGATTAAGAGATTGATCCTTTTCCAGTTGTGAGAGATCTTAGCAAACAGAGTCCAAACAGCCTGCGAAATAGAGAGGGGCAAAGATGAACTTTAACAGATGTTAGGATTGTTTTTGGCAAAGAGGTGGCCAGATAAGATATTTGGGTTAAGGTAGGTATAGATCCAAGCGATGGTCTAGGCGGCACTTGTCGTTTGAAAATGAATCGCCTTGCTCGTGCGAAGAGTCATATCACACAGATATTCTCTGAGCTGAGGTGAAATTAGCGATGAGTGATAGGACGAGGAAATGTTTTTCCAGCTGCTCATCGATCACGCCTGTTAAGGTGTAGGCCTGAATCGCAGAAGAAACAACGCACGATCGGATCTATGGATTGATGTAGGAGAGAAGAGAGTTGATTAGTCGAGAAGGATGACTGTCAATCCCGTCACGATACAGCTCCCACCCTTAGTGAGCACGAATGCCGCAAGCGCTACAATCAGAGTCAAAAAGCTCACAGTCTCATATTATCCGGACGCGGTATGTGGTGATATGGCAGAGCATTGGTTGCGAGTAGAATCTGGAACGCAAGCCCCAGCCGAAATCAAGCACCATCAAGTGATCAGAAAAAGAACGCATAAGGGTGCAGGAGAAATATTGAGATGCTATAAGTATTAGACAAATTAAGAGAATAGAGATTTGTGGTCAATTGTAACTAATAGGGAGCGAATCGGTGTATTAATATGAAGAGAAGACTAGTGAGTGAAAGCATAGGTCGTAGTGTGTTCAGCAGAATGCGTTGGATTATCTAAAGATAGTGTTGTGAATAGAAAAACCAGTGTTGGTACCAACTAGAATGGCAAAATCATTCGATGGAATGTGAAGAGTGGTGTACCCACAGGGCTTGCAGAGTCTGGGTGTTTTACATAATTCGTTCTCAATATATATACAGTGTACTAGAGTGATCTTGAGAGGCATTTGGACTGTAAATTCAAAGGTTTTGCTGAAGTTTGCAGATCAGTACACAAGTGGCCACTCAGTTACGGCAAGAGTGAAGGATGTATAAAGATTAAATGATCTTGTATAAACTGATCTTGGGTGAGACAGCAATAGTGCAAATGAATTTTTATAAGTAAAACTTGTAAGGTTCTTCACCCTAGTTTTCTCAAATAAAAGTTTTAACGACGATATGAATGGGGATTAGCTTGACATCTGTGACAGAAAAAGATATAGGTGTAATTATAACAGTAATTGAAAAGTAGCTTATCAGTATTTGGAAGTAGCCAAATAAAGTATAAGATACCTGGGCAATAATAAATATCGCAATGTTGTTTTACAAGGAGCAAAGAAATAATAAGTAAACTGTAATAATAGCTATATGTTAGGCCCAATAATGAGAGTATTCTGCCAGTTTTGTGGGCCCATTATTTACAAAGGAAAGAACTTAGATATGTCTAGAGGAAGTGCAAGTAGAGCAGAACAAAGGAGTGATTTCTGGTTTTGATGGTAGGTAGCTATGAGGAGAAGGTAGGAGTTAGGAATGTTTTCTGTCGAAAGGCGATTTCTCAGACGGGACATGATAAAATTCTATAAAATTTTTACATCTATTGATCATACGGAGACCATAAATTCTTTCATAGTATAGACAGCAGCGGAACGGGAGGGACCGCAAGAGGCAATAAGCAAGAAAATTAGAATAGGAAAGCATGCGCATCTTGATATTAGAAAAGCATGTCTTCTACCAGGCAAAAAAGAGAACTTGTATACAGAAGTTTTGGATGGTTGCGCACACCGGACGTTTAAATATATGACTATATATAATACTATATTATAATTATAATATATATATTATACATACTATATTAATATATATGATATAAATTATAACGCTGATATATATACTAGGTATATGATATACGTTATATAATATAATATATACTATATAATATATTATGTAGTTATCATATAATATTTAATTATATATATATATAGTAATTATCTATATTATATTTATAATACTATATCAATATATTATTGTAATGTAGTTATATAGTAGTATTATATACATAATATTATATAATATTACATATTGATATCTTATATATATACTATATATACTATAATGTCGGGATAGGGAACCGGGCCAACTGTAGCGATGATAGCTAGGAAAATGCTACATCCTCGCCACTGTATACTAATATTATAATAGTATAATAGTAATTATATATATAGTATTATATAATATAATATATTCACTTAAAACTATATATGAATATATATATATATATATAATAAAATAAGTAAATAAATATATATCTCAAGTATAATATTATTTTTACTACTAGTATATATATATAGATGAACAAATGAACAAATAATAATAATCATTATGATAATAATAATAATATTTATAAATTAAATAGTATTAAATATTAAATATAAGTATCAATGTAAATTTCTTATTTATTCTGCTATCCTAGTTCTAGTAATAGATCATAACGATAATAACAACTAATAGATAAGATAATTAATTAGAATAATAATTAATATAACACTGCCTCACTACTTACTACTACATACTAGTACTATAGCTAGTATACGTAACTATCTACCACTACTACAACTGACTGACTACTACTGAGACTGCACTACTACTAGCTTAAGTCTAACTACTACTACGTACGTACTAACTCTAATAATAATCATAATAATAATAACATAATAATGAATAATAACTATAATAATGAATAATAATAATATAATAGATAATATAAATTAGTAATAATAATATAATAAATAATAATACATAATAATAGTGAATTTACTAGTGCTTTTATAAATATGTTTTTAACATTTTGAAGTTGAGATACGTTCTTCTGTGTCTTTTGGCGTATAAGATCTGTGCGCTTTAACCTGGTAATGCTATTTCTCGGCATACCCTGAGCTAACATTCATTGTACCCGTTTGTTTAGGAGAGTAAGTTTTCTTGACTGTTGTCGGAGGTACCAGCCCGTGCAGAAAAGTGATTGTAAAGTTTTACCGCCGCCAGCATTGAACAAGGCCATCACTTTATTTCAAATGTTTGACGTGGAATTAGGTGGTGTTGCGATTAATTGTCCAAGGATTTAGTCAAGTAAATTGGCTTCTAGGTGTTAAATACACTTTTTAATCTCATTAAAGTGGATCTTATCATAAGATATTTTTAATCTCTGTGCAGGGTATGTGGTGGTGGAATTTAATTCTGAAATTGTGTATCGCAACTGGCTAATATCTTTTATGTAAATAAGGTATTGTGGGATCTTTAATACGTAAAGTTGATAAAGCGTGAGTTTAAATGTATATATGTGACCAGGAATAATACTTTAAGATTTTATTAATAATCAATGCTGGTTTTTCCATAGTTTTTGAGTCGATAGATAAACCAGTAAACTGGTCCGATTTGCCCTTATGTTACTTGTTGCTTCCTGATTTCGGTAGCTCCATATAAAAAAGAAAGCAGAGTTTGGAATCTGATATTTCACGTTTTGTAGGAAAGGAAACAGAGTGGATGATATTCTTGGTGGGTTAAGTTTCTAATGTTTTTTTGATGGCATATTTTAACCATAAATAAGTCTTAGTTGTTATATATAATGCTTATTTGTGCGTTATGTTTTTCATTATTGATGATGAAATATTCCCTGGCCGCTTGATGGAAATTTGTTTGATGGAAGTTAGAAGAGGAACGTGTTTTGGGTGGTAGAAGGGGGTGGAGTATAAGTAGAGGTGGGGCCGGAGGCAGGGATAAGAGAGGAGAGAGAGAGAGGAGCGAGAGAAGGCGAGAGAGAGAGAAGAGAGAGAGAGGAGAGAGAGAGAGAGAGCTGAACCCGGGAATAGGTTGCTTAGGAGGAAGGAGCCCCGTGTTTGGCTTATTGGTATGATTGGTTCAGGAGAGAGGAGCTGTAAGGGAAGGGAAATAAAGTTTGTTGTGGTTGTGTTGCATTGGGTGTAAAGCTTGTTTTGTGGTTGTTGTGTTGGGTGTTGGGGTGGTTGAAGTTGTATTTCATCTGACTGAGTAATATGTCATTCGAAAGGCAGTTTTGGAGGTCTGTTTGATGGAAGGATATAAGGTTAGCTGCGATCAAGTCAACCTCATATATCGGGAGAGAGGGTAAACAGGAGGGAATATAATAAAGAGGAGAGAAGAGTTGGGTTTGGCGGGAATTGATATTTGGAGGCTCGTAATGGGTTGGGTGTTTATTTCCTGTTAGCATGTGGCAGATAAAAAGACGTAAGTGGAGAGAGAGATATGATGTTCATAAGATTTAAGAAGAAGGTTGAAGAATAGGATGTGAGTGAGAATGTTTGAGTTGTATTGGAGATGGGGGTCAAATACGGGTGTTTCAGGGTATGTACCACGGGAAGTATATAGGACGTGTATTGTTTAGTGGGAGAGGTGATTAATGCGGAGAGTTCGGGGGTGTGAGCTGGTGAGTGGGGAAGAAGAAGTGGCTTGTTCGTTGAAGGAAGAGTTGAGGGAGCTAGAAGTAGGGGAAGAGGTGAAGAGGAGAAGGAGGAGAATGAAGTAAACTGGAGTTGTGCTGGTGGACGATGATTTGTGAAAGGGTGTTAGAGGAAAAAGGGAGGTTGTGGTATGATGTGTGGTGTGGTTAGGTAGATGCTTGGTGTGTACGTGAGAGATTCTTAACATTGTATACGTAATATAATAATTATATATATATACTATATATATATACTATATATATAGATATACTATAAGATAATATAAGTTGATATATAATAGTATAGTATAATAATAGTAGTATAATAACAATATATATATATAAATATAGTATATATATATGATAATATAGTATATATAATATAGTATAATATATATAAGTACGGTATACATTAGAATTAATCCATAATCAAATCATTGAAAAGCTCTTAATGCTAACACTGTAATAAGCGGAATCACATTTTGTGGAGTCAGCGTAAAGAGTTAGTCATGGAAAACTTTTAAAAATAGTAATAAAAACAAGTCGATTTTAAAAAAAAGCTTTATGAAGATATGTAGAAGAGTATTTTAAAACTTATTTTTAAATTAACGTAACACTTACGTTGCACTTTAAAAATAATGGGTGGTGTGTTAAAATAAAGAATACCACAGGGTATTAAGCATCCCCCACAAAGGTAAGAGTTACCGGGGATCGCTCGGGGCACAATTCACTGTGGTATAGCCTTAAAGTCGGGGAGAGAATTAATTTACCCCCCGCTTCCCGGGGCGGATAAGGGATCTTCGGACACCCCTGCATCTTGGTATTTGGGTGTCGCGGACGGGATATCCCCGTCCTGACCGCCCCTCCCCTAGGTGGGTATTGGAAAACAGTCCCCCTATGTTCCCAGCGCTTCACATCGGCGTCAGAGCGCCCCCTAGTAGTGCCGTTTATTATAAGAATAAATAATTTTAACATATAATCGTTTACTCATTTAGCACGTTTAATTATATAGTATATATACAAATTATAAACTAATATAAGGTGTATAATATATATATCAATAATAATATTTAATCTTTGTCGCAGTCGAAAAAAGAGAAGTTTTGCTATATAAAAAGCCCCGATTACAGACCCGCTTATTCACCAATTTTATCACTGACCCCGACTATACTAAATGAACCTGTGGTTTTGAGAGATTGCAAGATCATTTATTGAATAAGAACGTTAATTATCTTAGCAGCAGACATATCTACAGTTGATTATTTCATGTACTCGCACTTTAATATCGATTAATTAGACTGTTCGCAGGGATCTCCAACGTTTTAGCCTGTTCACCGAAGAAAGATGTCTTGCCTTTTGAAGTGCTGTTATGAATAGAATCTTTTACAAGGCT